>APFE031499526.1:54237-102168 GCA_000404065.3 Pinus taeda
AAAATTCTTTTTCAATATAATAAAAAAGATATATTTATACCCTATACATATACATATAGTAGTCACTGAGATAACCATATTTACTACATTAATAAATTTAGTTTAGTTGATACAAATTTTAATAAATTTAATTGATACAAGATGGAGGCATATGAGTAAAATTTCGAATAACTAATATAAATAAAGTTCCATGCTAACCGAGCCTATTTTGCAATCCAAATGAAAAGATTGCAAAAATTCTCTGTGAAACTCATGTAAATGCTAAAGTTACACTTTAACATTAACACATCGTCTCCTCCGCTATAAAATAGTCACCTCAATTAATAAGTATCTTCAACCTCAAATGATATAAAACTCCCATAAAAAGAGAGGATCATAGATATAGAGGATTAAAGAAACAAAGGATTGAAAAAACCTAAGTTTTTAAAAGATTGATAAATTTATAACTATAATAGGGGATTTTTTTTTTAATATAAAAACTTTGGACTTCTAAGAAGAAGATCTTTCTGGACATGGAGATTTATTATACCCTGCTACAATGAGATAACTTTATTTGGCTTCCATCAATAACAACAATTTGTGATGGTACTTATTCATTAGTGTTACACATGCACGCTTAGTTCTTATTAGTCCCTATTGTAGGGTCGACTAGGACTATAGTAATCGATATGACGATGTTAAACATTAATTGAGTTGCTTGTTGAGTTGCTTGTTACCTTTCCTCATCGCTTATAATCAAATTTTTTAATCATATAAGGTTTCACCATGTTATTTGGCCTCTTCCTAAGACAAACGGAGGCTAACCATGTATTATTTATTTTTTAAAGGTGTTGTATTAACAACAATTTCTCATGGGACTTATTCATTAGTGTTACACATGCACGCTTAGTTCTTATTAGTCTCTGTCGTAGGGTTGACTAGGACTATATTAATCGATATCGCGATGCTAAACATTAATTGAGTTGCTTTTAGAGTTGCTTGTTAGATTTCCTCATCACTTATAATCAATGTTTTTAATCATATATGGTTTCACCATGTTATTTGGCCTCTTCCTAAGACAAACAAAGGCTAACCATGTATTATTTGTTTTTTAAAGGTGTTGTATTAATCGTATAGGTTCACAACCTAGACTGATACTAACATTAGTCTCCGTTGTTAAATGTTATGTTATATGTTATACCTGTTGGGATAATTGGGTAATTGGCTATGCCATATAACTTGGCTCTACCACCTGCACACCATGCATTTCTCTGTCTTATAATTTCCACCTGCACATCATGCATTTCCACCTATAGTTCCGTTGCCACCTAATGTTATAGTTCTAGTTTCACCTAATGCTCAGCGACCTTCACTTTTCCTATTCTTCACTCTTCCTATTCTTCAGTCTTATTCAAGTGGATAGCCTTCAGGCAGCTTCTTCAAGTGCCTAGGCTTCAAGCAATTGAATCAAGAACTATGGTCATAGGAAGCTAGAGCTTAAATTGGCTCTGCTACTATAGCATTAGCTCGGTCAATTTTCTACTCGAACTATTTTCAAACTGAAACTCAAACTAGGTAATAAATTATCTCTTTCATTGATGCCTCTCCTACCTTTTCTTGCTATATGTTTTTAGCATGTGAGAGACCTCTTCTTGTGGTTGTGATCTCTTTCTTCTGGTATACGTGTAGCTCTCGTTAGCCTTTCCTTATATACTCGATTGTTGTAGGCCTGCAAAACATTAAGGCAAACATCTAGTAATGGACTTGATACTATTGAACTCAAATAAATTGATGATTCTAATGTATCTGACTATGAACTGTTAATTACACTGGCTTGAATCTCTCATTGTGTAGTAACCAGTGATATCTCTATTTACAAGCTAATAGGATAACATGAAAGAGAAATGGTAATGAGACTGATAAGCTAACTATCACCTTTGTAAAGGTTTGAAATTAGTTTTTCAATATTGTAATCATATTGATATTTACATATTGATATTCTACGGTGTCACCATTATACATATTCAGGTTTATAACTCCATGGATATATCTAGGAAAGACTATATAAAATATGTTGAATATTATCTTGAATACAAAAATCCAAAACTCCTGAGACACTTGAGCAAAAAATCTTGAATACAAAAATACAAAAATCAAAATGCTTAGGCATTTAAGTTTGAATTTGAATTTCTATGAAATCAGTGCTTTGAAAAAATTTGAGATATTTGATAGTATGGATTCAGTAGTTTGAATTTCTTTGAAAAACTGAGATACTTAAATTCTTAAAAAGACAAATATTAAATCAGTGTTAATTCATAAACCTGAAATATTTCATATATGCTCAGGGATATGATCTTGGAGTGAGAGAAACATTCTGTTGTAGCTCAACACACACAAGATAAAGAAGCTAGGCTAGAAAGAATATCTTTTAAGAAACAAAAAAAATTAAGAGACAAAGTATGCAATCAACACCTTCAAAAATATAATCAATAAGAAGATAGAATTGGTAACCAATGAATTCTTGTTTTATGAAATATAACCTTAATACCATTCTAAGAAATATGTATACATATTAAGCAATGGTTCTGAGGCTGCCAACTCCGTTGATTCAGCCCAACCTAAGAATAATACCTGAGAACCATACCAAGGGTCAAATAAACCAATCCCCATTCACGTTGGAAAGAATGGGTTCATTACGCCTCCCACTACACCGCATAAAACATACCCTCTCCTCTGGTGGTTATGATGCTTAAACGAACGCTTCTACTTAAAATAGTGTTTTAACTCGGTGAACTGTAGCAAAGTGGATTAGTTGCTTAATCATGTATATGCTTCCTTTCTTTCCTCCAAAGAATATATTGCATGCTTAAAATGGGATGCAAGACTACCTCACTACTTCTTAGAGCATCGACTATTATTCACCATCCACAATCTCAAATCTTGTGTAGCGAATGGATCCTGTGTTCTTAACTTTTCTCCTGTGTTCATATAAGAATTTAATGCCAAAGAACCCACGAAGGGAAAAGAAATATATGGATGGTCTACACGAATGTGATGTTGGGTGCAGGATTTCCAAAGAAAGCATGTGGGCTACTGCAAGCATGAAATGCTTTTCATACAACTTTTATAATTTTATTACACTATTTAATGTTTATTTATATGTGGCTAATAACATAATTTTATACACCAAGGATTCTCATCTATCTAGTAGACATGTTAACCACTTTGTCTATCATATGCCTGTGTTTGACATGCTTCTATCAATTTCCCATGTCTCAAAGGAGGAGGTGGCGGTTTTCTATGTGCATTAATTGTTCTCTTTACCATGTGCCAAGTGAGTCAGTATGTGAGGTGATATTTAGTGTGAGAGGGGTAGTCGAGGTTTCATTCTGATGTTTGATGTTTGTTCCACTGCAAGCACCTAAGCATGCAATGAGAATAAAAAAAGAAGCTCCTTCTATATGCTTTAGTCGAGTAGGGCAGAAGACAAGAAATACTTTCTAGACAATTTAAAATCTTGAAAGTGTTGATCTTTTAATTTTTTTAACCATATTTTGCATTGTGTTCTAAAGTAATTTTCTCTTTGAAGATAGATTTGCTACTAGTAAAGAGTTTAAGAGTTTATATAACCCTTAAACTATATCTCTGAAGACTTTTAGAGGATTTTATAGAAAAATTGAATGATGAGAAAAACAAGAAATAAAATGTTGAGAAAACCAAAGTTGAAATCATGTTGTGCGAATTTGGCAAAGAACTAACTTATACATACCTTATCCATAGCTTCATGCAGCCAGATTTGTAACTGTTGGTCGCAAATGGAGACGAACAACATATCTCAACCAATTGTTCTCCCATTTCTGACAAGGCAACTTTACGGAATCCATGTCGAACCATGTAGAAAATTGTCTACTAAAATTGTTTCCTTGATTGTACATTTAAATAAAAAGCAAGGCTTGCCTTAACTCTATCACGTACTATTTGTTACAACGCAAATCTAGTGTTCAAATTAAACTCTGAACCCAATGGAAACAACAACAATTTCAATTAAATAAGAGCAATTGCTTTTCAATTTGAAAGCATAAGGAAAATTACAACAGAGCCTTGGTAAACAACATTTTGAGATGGCATTTAAGAAAAACCATTTTCCCTTCCTCAAGTTCGAAACCCTAGCTTGGATTCTGTTAAATTTATACTCACTACGATTATGTAAGAAGTGCATTGAAACTGAACTTCAAGTCCCCATATCGTGATAATTATTTTTTACATAAAAACACACTTGAAATATAGAAATTAAAATCTACAAGTCTACATTCATCAACATAAAAAAAAAGTAAAGATATGTCTGAGTCCAACAATCTATTGACTTGTTTCTATTACCTTTTCTCAACTAGAAATGATAGACATTTGAATGAAACCCTCAACTCATTAGCAATAGAAACTTATCAATCTACCTAGAACCCATAAACAATCTTCAAGTCTAGAGACAAAACCATACAAAGACAGCTAGCCAAAAGGAACAATATAAGGGCAAATTGTTGAGACCATAGCCTTTCGCTATGATAATGGAAATGTGACTGCAATTCTGCAATAAAGAACAATTTACCAGACAAATTGAGAGGTCGGGCATTACTAGCCCAACAAGCGAAACTAGTGGTTTCTTGATCACAAAACAGTAGCTTGTTGTCGGTTAGCTTAAATCCTTTGTTTATTGCCAAAAATTAATACATAGAAACTATATATGTCGACTATTAAATCTTAACAAATAAATGATCCATTTTGTCTAGAACCACAAGTCACGAATCTAAAATAACACCCAATGAAAAGTGACTCTGTTCACCCCCTCTTACTCCCCAACGGAGTGGAAAAATGGATGATTTAAGTGAATCCATTTGTAACATGAATATACTGTTTCAAATTAGATGATAAATCACTATAAAATTTAATTGTGGAACCCTAGGTATCATGGCACTGTAATTATTTTGGTTTGATTTTTTTAGCAGCATTCTCTGGACTAGATGTTGGCACTTTCAAATAACACTCTTCACAACCATAACACGGGTTGGCGGTTTGAGCAAGCAAGGGATGGAAGAGAACAAGGAGAGGGAGATCTATCTATTCATGGCCATGTCTAGTTCCAGTTGTTAAACTCATCGATCTAGTTGGCTTAAGAAGGAAGGGTAGCATCCCAACTTCCTTCTAGCAGTGCATTATTGGATTAACTGGTCTAGTGTGCAACAATCATTTAACCAAAATAAACTTGAACCAAACTAACTTTGCCTTTAATGTTGTTTATTAGTGCATTCAAAATATTCAAAACCCTCCTTGGATTTTCATGACACTGGTATTTAGTTTTCTTCAAGCCCCAGGAAGGGACTAGCTGCCGTGCAACTTCCCTTATTTGATATATATTTTCAAAAGACAAAAGCACGATTTAATGGAGAGGTTACCAAAAGAGAAGTTAATATATGAATGTCCTTTGGAGCTATATATGGAGCTCCTGAGGGAGAAAAGTTTTCCTTGCAAACCACATCGACCATCTACACTACATTATTACTACTAGTTTGTGCTATGTAAGGAGAATCTTCCATTGTTCTTAATATTTTTAAGCCACAAGGCAACTAGCTAGATCTGTAACTTTACTTAACTATGGTTGCTTCATTATTTTGAATATGAATCCAAGCAGGTGTAGGAAACCCAAAGTTAATGTTATAATGGAATCTGTATTTATCTTGTCTAGTTGTAGGACATGCGGATTGGAGACAGTCACCTAAGATCTATGATTGATCATAACATTCCAGTCTAAAGACCAAACAAGTTCACAACAAAAAAATTTCATGGTTTTGGGAGGAAGAGAAAATAAAACATTTACAATGGGTGCTGAGTAAATGTGAGACGTTTAGATTTAAATTTCATGGTTTTGGGCACTCTGTACATGTATTTACAATTACAACGGGCTACTAGAGAGTAATGTTGACAAAATGGATGCAATTTTCAATGCTTTTTATGTGGAATTTGTTATAATTTTAAAATTTTCATTCAAATTCAATTGTTGAATAGGAAATGAGATTATTCCTCCACTTTAGGAATGGATGTAATGTTGGGATCAGAGGAGCGCAATACATCACAAATTTAGAGACAAGCAACAAATCACAAACAACAATGGAAAAATGAAAACACAGAAAAATCAAGCTTTTCATTATTCAAGGGCCTTACCTTGGCTTGTATTCTAATGCTCAGGCAAATACAAATTTACGGATGAGCACATAGATGATGTGAGTTAGCTACATATGAAATTCATGCAAAGAAAATGGGTAGTGTGGTAGGTTGTATCTTTCGACATGGGGGGGAGAAGACTGTGGAGTGTCAAGGGTTAAAGACTTTGGAGTGTTGGCGATGCAATTGGACCAGCTTGCATTTGGCTTCACTTTTAACATTCTACCACTTGAAGCCAAACAATAATCCTGAATCAAGTCACACCAAGTCTTATCATGACTCTAAATAACTCATGTTTATTTCATGGTAGAATCTTAGTGAGCATATCAGAACGGTTCCTATCTGTATGGATCTTTTCTAAGGGTAATTTTCCTTTCTCCATCACATGTCAGATCTAGTGTTACATTAAGTACCATGTAACTGGTTTTTGAGTGAAATGATGGGTTTTTCGCCAAGTGAATGGCATTGTGACTATCACAATATAGTACATACTTATCCTAGAAATTGATACATTGAGAACATCTCTTTACAAGCCTTTGTTGTAGCTATATACTATGCCTGTAGATAGAGCTACTATTCTTTGTAGCCTTGAAAAATAAAGTTCACTACTCCATATAAATTTCTTCCTCCAATTTACCATGAAGGAAAACAATCTTTACATCTAACTATTCACATTCAAAGTCTAAATCAACAACAAGACCAAGAATGACTATGATGGATGACATTTTAACAACATGTGAGAAAGCTTGAGTGAAGTCAATACCTTCTTCTTGGGCAAATCCTTTCACCAAAAACCTTTCTTTATACATCTCCTTCTTTTTGTCACCTTCATGATTAATCCTTTAAACCCATTTATCTTGTAGAGCCTTTCTACATTTTGGGAGATTTACCAACTCCTAAGTTTTGTTTTCCACCAAAGAGTTTATTTCTTCCTCCATCACCTTCTTCCATTCTTTACTGTGCTTAACTTTACTAGCCTCTTCAAAACAATTAGGCTCAACTTCATCAGTCAATGTCATGAACCTACTTAAAAAAAAAAAAAAAAAAAAAAAAAAAAAAAAAAATCTTTGTACTACAGGTGTGATAAAAGTGACTTGGAGCCTTTTATTAATTACTTACATGAAGTTTCGCATGTCATCCTTTAACATCAAGGTGACCCCTATTAAGCAATGGTTATAACTAACTAGTTAATCAACCAAACACACGATGCACTATAGCTATCCTTGCCACTATATAGATAAGTACGCTATCATTTTAATGTATATACATATATATGGAGATTCATACTATTTTAATTTATTTACGACCATGGATATAACCGATGCACATTAATAAAATCATTTTGTATCACTATTTTGAAATCCCCAAATCAGTGCTTAAATTGTTTAAATTTTGACCCTTATGTTACCCCTGTGGATTTTGGCTAGCTATTATGGTGATTTAACTTATAGGATGGATCAAGGGACTTAAATTTTCACGTCCCCATTGATGACCATTTTAATTCCTCTCATGCATCGGTACCCACTAGGTCCTATCTGGACTCTGTTCTATGCGAAAATTGTACCATCATCGTCACCTCATGCCTCCTGCAGGCTCCACATACCATATTCCATATGACACTTTGCTTAGCCACATGGTTCTTCTCCTTGATAGGGAGATGGGACTTCAATGGTTATGATTCAGTTTTCTAGATCTACGGTTCTCCTCATCTCATTTGAACCCTAACCACACACTGTGTTCGCTATGCCCACATTATGTTAGGCATTATGTCACTGGAGTATGGAAGCTTGCTCTCGATGGTTGATGCCATACCATTGATTTTCTATTCACAAAACGATGCCATTGTTGCCCCAACCTCTGTCTGTTACAATTGCCAACATCCACAACAAAGTTTATGGACCCTCACGTCTTTTTTCTTTTGGGAAAAAGATGAGTTAACAGGTCTATCAACAAGCCATGTTACTTCCTTCTAAGGTTAAACCTACAAGAAGCAACATCACATCTCAACAAATTATTCTCATCTGGTTTAGGTAACCCTTTCTTGGAATCTCAAATTGTCTTCTTCTTCTGTTTGTATTTGTGTGTATATATCATCCCTACAAGGCTCACTGTGCTATGAAAATGTAGTGGGCTGGGCATGTTTCCATTGGATGCATAGGAAGGGTCTTTAGGATTTCTTTCTGTGGCTATGATCTACATTCTAGAAGACACAGTAATGTTCTTTCTGGGAAGGTAGGGTGGCTTTAGCAATGAATCTCTGCACATGCAGCCAATTTACTTCTCTCATTAACTCGTTTTCTCATGACCTGGAATGCCTAGTTTCATAAACCTCCAACGCACCTCCATCACGCACCATGGTACAAGTATGGTGAAGATTTCCATAGCATTATTTCTAGATTCAAGAGGTATTGTCAAAATATTCTTATCGAAAGTTGCTTTTTAGTAATTTACTCCTATGTCTCTAGTTTTGAATAGGTACATGTACCTCTCAACCTCCTATACCTCCAATGTATTGTTCTTCCCTGCTACCTATCTGCTAAACTCGCACTCAGCTTCTTCTAGGTTGGTATTTTGGCTCGAACCTCTTCCCTCTCGGCACCTCATTCCAATAGTAGGGTCAGAAAAAGGGTGTTATTATGCTTGATGAACTCATTCATGCTTGAATGGTTTTATTTCTCTTTGTTGTTGGTACAATGTTTGTCATGATGTGTTACTAGGTCCTCGAGGGGATACAATCTTGACCCCATCTATTTTTTACTCAGCTTCCAAGACTTGAGGCTTCCTTTATCTTCATGTGTTTTTGAAATTAACAGGTCTCCAATTTAAGGAGTTAGAATTCTACTGGTCTTTATGTACCTTGACAAGGGTTTACTTTTGTTTTCTTAGGGCATTTTTATGCAACACACTACTTCATTTATGAAATTATATTTATTCATATGTTGTTGAGGATGTATTTATTGTTGTTCCTACCCCTCTATTGTTTAGAACATCTCACTAATGCTCTAGTCATGATTGTGCTACTCTAATTGACTTTTTTTTTAATTCACCTTCCTGATATAATCTATTGTAGATTGTTTGGGGTTCTCCCTTGTTGCTGCTGGGAGGATTTTTTTATCAATACACTGGATATTTTATATTATTGAGCGTTAACAACATTATCATTATATTTGGGGAAAACTCTACCAGAATTTTCTTTGCTTATTACAAGATTCTGAATTTTAATGTGTATGTTAGGCTCACAATGAATGACTTTAACAAGTGGTCTTGCTAAACCATGGTCATTCTAAATATTTATGTTATTCCCATTTTCTTTTTTGATTGCTTTAATCAAGGCCTCTCACGCTTCTTGGCCTCTATTCTTAGATTTTCCTATGGAAGGTTGAGGGGATTTTTTTTTTTAAATGTTATGCAATTTCGTGACTATCACATGCAATCTCTATTCTGGTCATATGCACTTCTAGATGTGAAATAGTTTAAATTCCCATTGCATATCAATTTAGTACAATCATTTATGATTTGGTTACACAACTACATGAGAAAGAATGATTAAATAAACTCTTAATAATGTGTTTTGAGTTGCATCATTTATTCTTACTCTTCTTAAAGGTTTACTATATATAATTTACCTTTTATTGTTAAACTGTACATCTACGATTTGTAGTGCAACCTAATAGTACTGATATCTATCCAGTTTCATAGGATTTATATGTAAGATCATAATATATTGGAAAGGGCTACATTCTAGTAACTTTATTTAATCCCTACGCTTGAAAATAAAACTACATGCATGGTAATTTGATTACATCTTTTAGCTCAATTTGATAACTTGGTTGCTAGATATTATTTTTGTATGGCTTCCTAGGTTACTAATGCATGAATGTTATACTATTTCCTGTCCCCGAAGCTACATCCTAGAAGTGACATGAAGTATTTTTATTGCATTCACGTGCGAAACGCTTCTCTGATTCACTTTGCTATTCCTTTCATCTCTGCTCTGATGCAGTTACATTTCACTTCTCCACTAATTCCTGAATTCTAGCCATTCCACCTCAAGACATGACTTGGCTTTCATGATTTGAACATCAACCTTCTGTTGTTTGAAAACTCTACATTCTCACTACATCAAACTTTTTAGCTAATCCACTATAGTCATATAATTTAAATATGTAGAAAAGAAACAGGTATACAAGGCCTACGTCCACACAATTCTGATATTTCACCTACATATGAATACATGCAATCGAGTATATATTTTGATTCAACAATGAATGGCTTCTTTATTTCTAGGGCACAAGTATTAGATACATAAATGTTTGAGTACATTAAGTACATCATAGGAGGACTCTTCCTCATAGAAAATTTTCATATTTTGTCTTCATAACCCAATCTTTTACATCTACTATCATGTGAATAAGCTAATATGCACTAAGATTTCAATTAACTCTAATCATTCCATTCAGTTGTACAAAATAAAGATAAAGGATTATGATACACTGGTATTCCATTTAATTTAACAATAACAATCACTTGTGAAAAATAAAGATAAATGACTCATATTCATTGATATTCCAATTATTCTAAACATACCAATAAGTTTTACAAAATAATTGTAGGAATAACCTCAAACCAATGGTTTAGTATGGACAATTAACTTGGAAAGAGCAATTTTCTTCCCAACCATGAAATTCCCCTTTTGGTTCTCCCTTGTGTTGATATCTTTCTTTTCCCCTAAATCAAGAACCTCTCTTGTTCTAGTAAAGGCATTTTTTATTCCTCACCTTCCGTAGATGACTTTCTATAATGGCATCTAATTTTTTTTGGGTTCTGCCAATCCCCATAGCATACAATTTTCCTATTTATTATTTAAAGGATTTGTTTTCTTCCTTTCATGCTTGTCCTTTCAACTATGGTGCTTATTCATCCACTCGAGTGTTTTTTTCCCTGCACTGCGTGATTTTCCCATATTTTTCTCTCTTCACCTAGTCAATCACATGATTTCGCTCCAAGGATTTTTTGGAGTGATTTGGGAAAGTTTTCTTTTCTTTCTTTTCTCCATCCAATCCATCCACCTTGGATCATGGACTGGAATAATGATCTCATTCATTCATTTGTTCTTTTCCAAGTTAGTTCTTCAAATCATATATTTGTTTATTCGAATCAATTAATTACATTATCATATTTTTTCCAACAAGGTAAGTCTTGGCTTGCATGCCATTTCTAATAATAAATTGACCACTAAAACAATAACAACAATTTCATTACAATAGTTTGTGGAACATAGGGGGCATTACATCTTGTCCCCCTAATAGAAAAGAATAACATATTCAGTGTTTAATATTCAACCATTTCGTTGTAAAACAAAGTTGGATAATTTGTTTTCATGATATCTTCTAGTTCACAAGTCGCCTCCTTGGGAATAAAGTGCCTCCACTGCACTTAAACCTAAGAAATGAATTGATTACAGAGCATGGTCGCTTTCCACTTCAGGAGACAGATTGGATCTAGTAGAAAGTCTCCTATGGGTTCCACCTGTAACACATTCCAATTAACTATATGAGAAGGATCATGAACATACCTTCTTACCATTGGTATGTGAAATACATTATAAACTTTAACATGTCCTGGTAGAGCTAATTGGTATGCTACCGAACCCACTCCAGCCAAAATTTCAAATCCTCGGCAAAATCATGGTGCTAATTTAGAACACCTACCTATTCTAAGAGTACTTTTCTGAGGCTTAACCCCTAGATATACATGATCTCTAAATTTGAACTCTTTGTGTGTCCTCTTTCTTTCAACGTACCTTCTTTGTTGGTCCTGGGTTGTTTTAATATTCTATTGAATTTTCCACATTGTCTGCTCCATTTCCTAGAAAGAATTTGGTTCAAGAGTCAACCTACCCTTAGGTTAGCTCCAATTGAGTGGATTATGGCATTTAATTCCATACATTGCATTAAAGGGGCTCATTTTGATAGACGTTTGATAATTGTTATTACAGGCAAACAAAACTAAATGCAAACAATATTCCCACTTTGTGGGCCTGCCCATTAAATACATCCAGAGCATACCCTCAAAAATCTGATTAGTTCTCTCATTTTTCCCATCCATTTAAGGATTTTATGCAGTACAAGAGTTAAACTTAATTCCCAAGCAGTCAAATAAGGCCTTCCAAATATTGGAGGTAGATTTCGCATCTCTATCTAAAACTATCACTTTTGGTATGCCATGAAGTCTGAAAATCTACCTCATGAAGATATTAGCAATTGGTGTAGTCCCGAAAGTGTACCCTACTAGTACAAAGTGCTCTTCTTTAGTCAATGTATCGACCACTACCATAATGGATTCATGCTGCTACTTGGTCTTCAATAACCCTATTATGAAATCAAAGGATATCATCTCCGACTTCTATTCTAGTATGGGTAGTGGGTTCAGTAAATCTATTGGACGTTGGTGCTCTGCTTTCACTTTTTGACACTCCATGCATTTGGCTAGATAATTTGCTACCTTTCTCTTCGTTCCCGGCAAAAGAAATTGTTTTATTAAGGTTGTTATCATTTTATGATATCTCAGATGAGCAATGTATGGTCTCTTGTGGTGTTCATCTAGAATCATTTGTTTCAGTACTACTACACTAGGAATATACATCTTATTATGATACGTAATTAAACCTTATGATTTTAAAGCATACCCGAAAATTTCTTCTTGTTCCATTTTCAACCTCATTTCTTGATATCTAGGGTCTTGTTGCACAATTAGTTGCACCTGTGCTTCAAAATCTATCTTTATAATGCTTCCTGCACTTGCTATCATGGAATGAACATGCCTACTTAGCGCATCAACAATTTTGTTTTCGTTTCCCTTAATGTGCTTTATTTCAATTTCAAATTCACTAAGGAATGCTAACCATCTTGCCCGTCTTGAATTCATATTAGGATGACTAAAGAAATATTTTAGGATGATATTGATAGTTCGTAAAGCAAACTTCTTTCCCAGTAAATAATGCCTCCACACATTTAAGGCATGAATTACCGCAGCTAATTCCAAGTCATAGACAACATTATTTTGTTCATGTTTTTTTAGTTTTCTTGACTCATAGGCTATGACAACATTGTCCTGTAGTATTACACCAATAAATCCTTCTAAAAAAGAATTCATGTACACTATGAACTCCTTATTTGATTATTGTATCTTGATAAAAGCAGTTGTTGTCATCATCTATTTCACTTGGCTGAAACTCTGTTAACACTTGTTTTTCCATTCAAACTTTACTCCTTTCTTCTATAAGGAGGTAATGGGGTAAGATAATTTTGAAAATACCTCCACTAATCATGGGTAACACCCATCAATCCCCATAAAGGAGTGAACAACTGATGAATATTTTGGTGTCAGCCAATTCATAATGACTCTAACTTTGTTGGGATCCACTACCAATCCTTGTTTGGAAATAATATGTCCCAAATACTTGATTATAGGTTTGTAGAATTCACGCTTCTCTTTGCATAAAGCCAATACTCCCCTAATGTTTGCAACACCAATCTAAGATTCTCTTGGTGTACTTCTTCATTTTTAGAATATCATAATATGTCATAAATGAAAACTAATACAAATCGGTCAAGGTACTGATGGAGCGCATTATTCATGAGACACATGAAGGTCGCAAGTGTGTTGGTGAGACCGAAAGATAACACCACAAATTCATAATGACTGTATCGAGTTATAAAAATTTTCTTATGTATATCCTAATATTTTATGTGTAACTCGTGATATCGAGTTCACAAATCAATCTTAGAAAATACAATTTCCCCCATCACTTGATGAAACATATCTTCAATTTGAGGTAGGGAATGTATGTTTCTGATGGTTAATTTATTTATCTGCCTATAGAAATGCACATTCTAAAAGTTCCATCTTTTTTCTTGACACACTCAGTCTCATGTAACCCTTATCTAGCAAGTCTTGTTGCTGCATTTTCAATGCTAACAGTTCTAGGGTACTCATTTGGTATGGGGCCCATGATACAAGTGTAGCACCTCGCACCAAATCAATTAAGAAATATGTGTCTCTACAGGGGGTTAACTTGGTAATTCGTTCATGAAACACATCGTGAAATTCTTTTATTACAACTAAAAGGTCTAAGCTTTTGGTTTCTCTTCATTGTTAATATTTTTCCACATACAACATATAAACTTGACATCCTTTGCTTGTTGTTATTTTCAACTATAACGTAGTTACTTGTATGACATAGACTAGTTTTCGTTTTCCCCTTATCAAGAATGACTTCCTATGTGAGTTTTTGGAACTTATAGTATTTTCTAAACAATTTATAACAAATTTTTATTGTTCCAACAAATCCATACCAATTAATATATCATACAACCCTAAGGGAAGGATGTTTAATTTGATTTCTATAAAATATCCATTTAGATCCACTATACTCTTTTTTAACCCATGGGTCACTTTCCGTTTGTTACTAGTGGCTAGATGTACTTACACTTTTCTAGAGTCTCAACACTAATATAGCTTAAAATAGCTCCCTGGTCTATTAAGATAAATATGGGTTGGTTTTTATAGTACCTTCAATGTCAATGATTGTAGATTGACATTCTACATGTCAATCCTCTAATATCGTGGTAATCCTTGGAATTTTTCTAGCCACATCGTTCATTGTAGATTCCTTATGTGTCACTTGAACATTCTGAATTTATCTGGGGTTATGTGGGAAATCCCACAACATATGTTTTTTGCCACAACCCCAACATTTCAGTGCCTATCTTTCTTTACCTCATGTGTTTTTTTTGCCCAAATCCATGGTTTTTGACCCCGTGGATGATTTTTCCAGTTGACTTTGATCTCCTTTGTTAACTTTCTTCTATTGGTGATCTTTCTCAAAAAATTTCAAATAATTTGGCTTCAGTGGTCTTACATTCATCCCCATTTTTTGTTTTATCCTTATTCTACCATGGTCTAGAACCTTCATTCTAATTTTTTAACTACTCGTAGCAAATTCTAGCCTTCCTTACTGCTTCATATATAGTCCTTGGATTATCGAATTCAATTCTTGCCTTATACACTCTTGGTAAAAAATTCAAAAATCAGTGCACCTCAATCCTTTCTTCTTGAATGTAGGGCACATACCAAGTTATGTTGTTGAATTTGGTCACAAATTCATCCAAGGTAAGTTTCGCTCACCTGAACTCATGGAATTCTTTTTGCCTGATCATCATAATACCTCTCTCTCAAATAGTGACATTTAAATTTTTGTTGAAAGTGTAACCAAAAACCATTTTCTCCTCCAACATGTGTATAATTTTCATCCCCTCCAACCATAAGGTGGCTTTCCCCTCTAGTTGATAAACATCCAATATTACTTTTAGGTTTCTTTCATATTCATACACTTGAAAGTACTTAACCATATTCGAGAGCCAGGCTTCCACATCCTCCTCCCTTTCCTCGTCAAAGGTAGGAGGTTTTACCTTCCAAAATTCTCCCTGTAATTACCTCTTTCTCTTATCCTTATGGGATTTGGAATAGATTTTATCATATTCTTTGTCACTTTTATATTTTTTCAACATCATCCTTACCTGTTTTCGTTTTGACCCTTTTGTCTCTACACTCTTATGATTAGATTTCTTAATTCATTCTCTAATCAATTTTTCCTATTCTTCAATACCTTTTATTAATCACTCATTGCTACTTTGGAGCTGTGCTAATTCCTGTAGAAAATTGATCACTATCTCCACAAACGAAGCGAACGCTCAAGTACTACCTCCCCCCATATCCACATATAAATCATACCCTGTAATATTCCTAATTAGCTATGGCTAATTGGAATATTTGATTTTGTTCGATTTTTTCCTTCTATAGTTATTTGTAAATAAAAAGTGAGGAAGGGGGAACATAACTCACTTTTGAATAAAAAGTCACTTCCTAGGTAGCACAACGTTGTGACTTAAGGGGGAACCAAGGGGGCCAAAGGGGGATGCAGAAATGGGACCCACGCAGACACATGGAGGGATTGCACAGGAGGGAAGGGACACATGGCAAGGAGGGGATCACGCAGGAGAAAGTGAGCCTAGGGATTGTGAGAGGTAGAGGCTATAAAATAGAGAGGAACCCCCTCATTTGGGATCATTCTCGTTATGAGCATTTGTGATAGTCATTTCAACTTAGAGCATGCTGGCTATTTAGCTAGTCTGCAAAACTGTTTAGTGTATTAAGTGTCTCTGTTCGGGTAAGGTATTTCCATTGGCATTCCAGCAGTAGATTCATCAGTATTTCAGTAGTAGTTTCATCAGCATTTCAGTAGCAGTTTCATCAACATCTTTGAGGAACTACGCAAAACCCCAAGGGGGTGATTTTCGGGAGTTGGCCATTTTAGAAAATCTTTCTGGGTTTTTCTGGGTTTCTTTGAGTAGAGATCGATTCCAGAGTTTTAGCCTTTTCTGAGGAGCGGAGCAACACCAAATTCTCATTCGATTTCCAACAGCAGTAGTAGCACGACAATTTCCCAGCAACTGGGATGCAGATCAGTGTGAGGCCATTCCAGGAAAGCTTTCTGGGTTTTTCTGGGTTTCTTGGGTAGAGCCCGAATCCAGAGTTTTGACTTCTTCTAAGGAGGGGAGTAGCCACAAATCATCATTTGTTGTCTAGAAGTGGAAGCATCACAATAGTGGCATCCATGCAGAGAGGCCATTCTTGTCATTCTAAGTGTATTTCTTCACTTGCCTTGTGTAAGTCTAGGTGCCATCTATCTAATCACCTCTTGTACTCATTTATTGCTCAGTATAATAAAATGGTTCAGCATTTCTCACTACATTTCTTGTGTATCTGCTTATATTTCCAAGTTATATTATTATATGTTGTTCCACTGTTATTCTGTCACTTCTGTCTTATTATATCATTTTCACATGTTTGGTTGGAGTTTTTGCTGGGGTTTGAGGAATATTCTCAGATAAGAATATTACATACCCTCTAGTAATAGATGGGGATGACTCCTCCATATTTTCCTGCGATATGCTTCCTATCTAAACAACCCAACTAATACCAGAAAATTCCCATTTAATACTAATCCTGCACAGACAGTAACTAGTAATTGGACATCGATTCCAACCCAATGTAGAAATATGGGTTTTGATACCATTTTGGAATGAACCTACTTACATTTATTTCTTCTCTATACTACATGTGTGATAAAAGTGACGTAGACCCTCTTATTAATTTCTTACATGACATTCCCCATGTGCTCTTTTAACATCAAGGTGTCCCCTATTTAGTAATGGTTATGACTAACTAATTAATAAACTAAACACCCTAGGCGCTATAGGTATACTTGCCACTATATATCTATGTAAGCTATCATTCTAATTTATATAGATATATATGGAGATTCATACTCTTTTAATTTATTTACCACCATGGATATAAATGATGCACATTAAGAAAATCGCTTTGTATCACTATTTTGGAATCCCCAAATCATTGGTTTAATTCTTTAAAGGTTCAAACTTTATATTACCCCCTTGGATTCTGGTTAGCCATTCTGGTGATTTAACTTATACGATGGATCCAAGGACTTAAATATTCACACCTCCATTGATGACTATTTCAATTCCTCTCTGACATCCATACCCACCAGGCCTTATCTGGACTTTCCTCTGTCTAAGAATTGTACCATTTCCCTCACCTCTAATCTTCAACGTGCTCCATGTATGTTATTTTGTATTCCACTCCACTTAGCCACATGGCTCTTTTCCTCACTAGGGAGATGGGACTTTAAAATTTCTCATTCATTTTTCTAGATCTACGGTGCTTGTCATTTAATCCAAACCCTAAACATACATAGTGCTAGCTATTCCCTCATTTTGTTACGCATTATGCCGCTAATTTATGGAAGCTTTCTCTTGTTGTTTTATCCCTACTTTTTTTGGGGAAAAAAGATGAGTTAACAGGTCTCTCGATGGGCCATCCTACCTCCTACTAGGATGAAACTAGAAAGAAGCAACAACAAACCTCAACAATTGCCTCTCATCCAATTCAGGTAACCCTTGCTTGGAATCTCAAACATTGTTCTTCTTGCGCTTGTATTCCTACGTATATGTCATCCCTACAATGTTGATTATGATATGAATATGTAGGGGTCTGGGCATTATTCCATTGCATGCACATGAAGGGGCTTCAAGAGTTCTTGTTGTGGTTACAATCCTCCCCACAAAACCCAGGATAATGTTGTTTCTAGGTAGCTAGGGTGGCTTTAACAATGATTTTATACGCATGCACCCAATTTTATTCTCTCATTAACCCTTTTTATCATGATCTGGAATGCCCAGTTTCATTCTTTGCCAACCCAGCATTGTCACGTGCCCCGGTAAAGGCATGGAAAAGCTTGAAATAGCTTTATTTTAGAGTTAACAGGTATTGTCTAAAGATTCTTAACGAAATCCTATTTTTACTAATTTACTCATCTGTCTCTTGTTTTGAATAGGTACAGATACCTCTCAACCTCGTATTCCTCCACTGTCACGTTCATCCTTGCTACATATTTGCTAAACTCACACTCAATTTCTTCTAGGTTCGTCTAGTGGCTTGAACCTTTTCCTTCTCGGTGCCTCATTCTAGTAGTAGGGTCGACAAAAGGATGTTATTTTTCTTAGTAAACTCATTCAAGGTGGAATGGTTTTATTTTTCATTGTTGTCATTACAAGATTTGTCATGATGTGTTAGTGGTTTCTTGAGTGGGTACAATCTTGAGCCCATCGTGTCTTTACTCAGCCTCCAAGACTTGAGGCTTCCTTTGCCTTCACGCATTTTCGAATTTAAAAGGTCTCAAATAAGGAGTTAGAGTTCTACTGCTCTTGTTGTACCCTAACAAGGGTTTACTTTTGTTTCCTTGGGACATTTCTATGTAGCATGTTGCTTTATTTATGAACCTATATTTATTCGTACGCTCTAGAAGATGTATTTATTTTGGTTCTTATATATGTATTGCTTAGAACATATGACTCACGCTCTAGTGGTGATTGTGCTACTATAATTGATTCTTTTTTTAATTCTCCTTTCTGATACAATCTATTGTAGATTGTTTGGGGTTATCCCTTCTTGTTACTTAGAGACTTTTTATGTCAATACACTAGATAATTTATCATGCTTACTGTTAACAAAGTTATCATTATATTTAGGGAAAATTCTACCAGAATATTGTTATATTATTACAGTATTTTGAATTTTAATGTATATATTGGGGTCGTGATGAATGATTTTCACAAGTGGTCTTGCTGAGCCATGTTAATTCCAAATATTTCTATTATTCCCATTTTCTTTTTGCAGTTCTTTAATCAAGGTCTCTCACACTTCTTCGCCTTCGCTCCTAGATTTTCCTATCGAAGCTTTAGGGGAATTTGATTTTGACATGTTATGCAACTCTGTGATTATCATGTGCAATCTCTACTATTGTCATATGCACAACTAGATGTTAAATAGTTTAAATTTCCCCTCCCTATGAATTTAGTACAGTCATATTTGATTTGTTTTCGCTACTATGTGAGTTAGAATGATTAAATAAATTGTTAATCATGTGTTTTTACTTTCATCATTTATTGCTACCTTTATTAAATGTTTACTGTGTATAATTTACATCTTCCAGTTAAAATGTACATGTGTTATTTGTAGTGTGACATAATAGTACTGATATCTAGCCAAATTCATAGAATTTATGTGTAAGATCATAATATACTAGAAAGGGCTACATTTTGGTAACTTTATTGAATCCACAATATCGAAAATAAAACTAAATGCATAGTAATTTGATTGCATATTTTAGCTTGATTTGATGACTCGACTGCCATATACGATTTTTTATGGCTTCCCAGGTTACTGGTGCATGAATATTATCCTATTTCCTTTCCCCATAGCTACATATGAGAAGCAACACGTAGTATTTCGATCACATTCACCTGCAAAACACCTATTCACTTTGCCATTTGTTTCATCTGTGCTTTGATGTAGTTAATTTGACTTCTACACTCATTCTAGATTTCTACCGAGTCTAGCAGAAGGCATGATTTGGCTATCATGATTTCAACATCAACATTTTTTTGGTTGAAAAATCCACATTCTCACTACTGCCAAGTTGTTAGATAATCCAGTATAGTCATATAATTTAAATATGCAGAAAAAATAGGTATCCAAGGAGTTCTCCCACATAGTACTCATCTTTCATGTTCATATGAATACATGCAACTGAGTCTATATTTTGATACAACAATTAATGGCTTCTTTATTTCAACAACACAAGTCAGCCATATATAAATGTTTGAGTGCTTGGAGTACATCACAAGAGGACTCTTCCTCATAGAAGCTTTTCATATTTATTCTTCAGAACACAAATTTTTACATCTACTGTCATGGGAATACTTTAATATGCAATGAGATTGCAATTACTATAATTATACCACTCAGTTATACAAAATAAAGATAAATGATTAAGATGCATCGATATTCAATTTACTTTAAAGATACCAATCAATTGTTTAAACTAAAGACAACTGATTCATATGCATTGATATTCCAATTATTCTAAACATATCAATTAGTTTTACAAAATAATGGTAGCAATAACCTCAAATGAGTAGTATAGTCCAAAGAATTACAAAATAATGGTAGCAATAACCTCAAATGAGTAGTTTAGTCCAAAGAATTAACTTGGAAAGAACGATTTTCCTCCCAACCATGAATCTCCCCTTTTGGTTCTCCCTCTTGTTGAGATATTTATTTTCTCCAGAATCAACAACCTCTTCTATTATGGTAAAGGTATTCTCTATGCTTCACTTTCCATACCAGACTTTCTATAATCACGTCCCAATTTTTGTAGGTTTTGCCAATCCCCGTAGCCTGGGGTTTTCATATTTTTTTTGTGAAATGATTCTTTTGCTTCCTCTAAAGGCCGTCTTTTCCACTACAATGATTATTCACCCACTACAATGTTGTTTCCCACGCACTAGGTTATTTACCTATATTTTTCTCTCCTCATCTAGTCAATCACATCATTTCACTCTAAGGATTTTTTTGGAGTGATTTGGGAAATTTTTCTTTTTTTTCTTTTCTCCATCCAATCCATCCACCTTGAATCATGGATTAGAATAGTTATCTTATTCATTATGAATAATGAGAAACAGTAAGATGACAAATGGCTATGATGAATGATATTTTAACAACAAGTGAGAAAATTTTAGTGAAGTCAATACCTTGTTTTTTGGCAAATCCTTTCACCACCAGCCTGCATTTATACCTCTCCTTCATTTCGTCACCCTCATGCTTAATCTTGTCAACACGTTTTTTTGTAAAGCCTTTCTACCTTTTGGGAGATTTACCACCTTCCAAGTTTTATTTTCCAGCAAAGAGTTCATTTCATCCTCCATCACTTTATTCATTTCTTTACTATGCTCAGATTTACAAGTGCCTTGACAATAATTAGGCTCACCCTCATCAGTCAATGTCATGAATCTACTTAGTTAAAAAAAAATTCTTTGTACTACAAGTGTGATAAAAGTGACTTGGATCCTTTTATTAACTACTTACATGAAGTTCCCATGTCTTCTTTTAACATCAAGGTGACCGCTATTAAGAAATGATTATGACTAATTGATTAATCAAGCAGACACAGGAGGTGCTATAGTATCCTTGCAACTATATATCTATGTAACCTATCATTTTAATTTATATACATATATATGGATATTCATACTATTTTAATTTATTTACCACCATGGAAATAACTGATCCACATTAATAAAATCATTTCGCATCACTATTTAGGAATCCTCAAATTGGTGGTTTAATTGTTTAAAGGTTGAACCTTTATGTTAGCCCTGGATTCTAGATAGCTATTATGGTGATTTGACTGATACAATGGATCAAGGGACTAAAACCTTCATGCCTCCATTGATGACCATTTTAATACCTCTCAAGCGTTGCTACCCAACATGTCCAATCTGGACTCTACTCCATGTGAAAATTGTAGCATGACCCTGACCTCTTACCTCCAACATGCTCCATGTACCCTATTTCACATGGCTCTTATCCTTAGTAGGGAGATGGGATTTCGACGGTTCTGATTCAGTTTTCTATATCTATGGTTCTCCTCATCTCATTGGAACCCTAACCACACACCAAGTTGGTTATGCCCACATTTTGTTAGGAATTCTTCCACTGGAGTATGGAATCTTGCTCCTGATCTCTTATGCAATACCACTGGATTTATGCTTTCTAAACATTGTCGTTGTCACCCCATGCTCTGTCTGCTACAGCTTCCCAAAACCTCAATAGAGTTTACGGACCCTCATGCCATTTTTCTTCGATGAAAAATATGAGTTAATAGGACTACTGACGAGCCATGCTACTTCCTACCAGGGCAAAACCTACAAGAAGCAACAACGCATTTCAATAAATGCCTCGCATCTGGTTTAGGTAACCCTTTATTGAATCTCAAACTTTATTCCTCTTTTTTTGTATTCTTGGGTACATATCATCTTGACAAGGATGATCGTGCTATGAATATGTAGGGGTTTGGGCATGCTTCCATTGGACAAACAGGAAGGGGCTTTAGGAGTTCTTTCCATTTCTATTGTCCTTGCTCTAGAACCCATGGTAATTTTCTTTCCGGACAGGTAGGGTGGCTTTAGCAATTATTCTCTGAACATGCACCCAATTTTCTTCTCTCATAAACCCATTTTCTCATGATTTGTAATGACGAGGTTCATTCATCTCCAACCCACCTCCATCACCCACCTTGGTACAACTATGGCGATGCTTGACATAGCCTTATTTCTAGAGTTAAGAGGTATTGTCTAAATATTCATATCGAAGGCTACTTTTAACTAATTTACTCCTCTGTCTCTGGTTTTAAACAAATATAAGTACCTCTCAAACTCTTATCCCTCTAGGGTATCATTTGTGCCTACTACCTGTGTGCTAAACTTGCACTCAACTTCTTCCAGGTTCATTCTATGGCTTGAACCCCTTCCCTCTCGATGCCTCATTCCAATAGTAGGGTTAGAAAAAAGGATTTTATTATAATGAACTCATTCAATATTGAATGGTTTAATTTTTCTTTGTTGTTGATACAATATTTTTCCCGATGTGTTAATGGGTTCTTGAGTGGATACAATCCTAACCCCATCTGGTTTTTACTCTACCTCTACAACTTGAGGCTTCCTTTTTCTTTCTATGTTTTCGAATTTAGCAGGTCTCCAATAAGGAGTTAGAGTTTTACTGGTCATGTTATACCTTGACAAGGGTTTACTTTTGCTTCCTTGGGAAATTTTTCTGTAGCACACTACTTCATTTATCGAGTTATATTTATTCATATGCTCCAGAGGACATATTTATCTCTGCTCCTATATCTCTACAGTTTAGAACACTTGACTCACCCTCTAGTAGTGACGATGCTACTATAATTGACTTTTTTTTTAAATTTCCTTCCTAATACAATCTATTTTAGATTGTTTGGGTTCTCCCTTGTTGTTCATGGGAGACTTTTTATGTCAATACATTGGATAATTTATTTTGTTTAGTGTTAGCGATATTATCATTATATTTAGTGAAAAAATCTACCAAATTTTTCTTTTCTTACTACAGTATTTTGAATTTAATGTATATGTTGGGCTTGTGATGAATGATTTTCACAAGTGGTCTTGTTGAACCATGTTCATTCCAACTATTTCTTCTATTCCCACTTTCTTTCTGCGCTACTTTAATAAAGGCCTATACACTTCTCGGCCTCTATCCCTATATTTTCCTATCGAGTCTTCAGAGGAATTTCTTTTTGAAATGTTATGCAACTCTACGATTATGATGTGCAATATCTACTAAGGTCATATGCACTTCTAGGTGTTCTAGCTTAGATTTCCCATCCTTATGAATTTAGTACAATGATATTTGATATGTTTACACTCATACGTTAGGAAAAATGATTAAATAAATCATTAATCCTGTGTCTTGAGTTGCATCATTTTTTGCTACCTTTGTTAACGGTTTATTGTGTATAATTTACCTCTTACTATTAAACTGTACATGTGTGATTTGTAGTCCAACCTAATGGTACTTATATTTATCAAATTTCATAGAATTTATGTGTAAGATTGTAATATATTGGAAAGGGCTACATTCTGGTAACTTTATTGAATCCAAAATCTTGAAAATAAAACTACATTCATGGTAATTTGATTACACCTTTTATCTAGATTTGATGAATAAGTTTCTATATATGATTTTTGTATGTCTTCCTAGGTTACTGGTGCATGAAAATTATCATATATCCCTTCCCCAATGTACCATCCGAGAAGTGACATGCAGGATTTTTCTTGCGTTCACTTGCAACACGCTTAGCGAATTTACTTCCCTATTCCTTTCATCCATTGTTTGTGCAATTAAATTCAACTTTTCCACTCATTCTGAAATTCTAGTTAGTCCACCACAATGCACGATCATGTTGTCATGATTCCAACATCAAACTTTTGTTGTTTGAAAACTTTGTGCTCTCATCACTTCCAACTTGTTAGCTAATCCACTACAGTCATATAATTTAAATATGAAAAAAACAAAGAGGTATACAAGGAGTGCGTCCACATAGTTCCCATCTTTCACCTACATATGAATACATGCAACCGAGTATATATTCCGATACAACAATTAATGTCTTATTTATTTCCACAACACAAGTTATACATACATATATGTTTGATTACTTGGAGTACATCACAAGAGGACTCTTCCTCATAGAAAATTTTCATATTTCTTTTTCAGAACCCAAACTTTAGATCTAATGTGATGGGAATAATTTAAAATGCACTGATATTTGAATTATTGTAATCATACCCCTCAGGTGTAAAAAATAAATACAAATGATTAAGATGCACCAATATTCCCTTTACTTTAACCATACCAATCAATTTTGAAAAATAAAGACAAATGATTCATATGCACTTATATTGCAATTATTCTAAACATACCAATCAGCTGTACAAAATAATGGTAGCAATAACCTCAAACCAACAAATTTAGTTTGTAGAATTAACTTGGAAAGAACGATTTGCCTCCCAACCATGAACCTCCCCTTCTAGTTCTCCCACATGATGAGATCTTTCTTTTCACTAGAAAGAACAACCTCTATTGTTCTCGTAAAGGTTATTTTATGCCACACTTACCCTAGTAGACGTTTTATAATGTCGTCTCGTTTTTTCTAGGTTCCATGAATCCCCATAAATTAGGATTTTCCTATTTTTTTTTTTTGAAAATGATTATTTTTCTTCCTTTAAAGCCTATATTTTTTACTATGGTGATCATTCACCCACTCCAATGCTATTTCCCGCTTTTCCTAGTTTTCTCTCTCCTCATCTATTCAATCACATGATTTTTCTCCAAGATTTTTTGGAGTTATTTGGGAAAGCTTTTTTATGTTTCTTTTCTCCATCCAATTTGTAAATCTTCAATCATGGCTTGGAATTGTGAGCTCATTTACTCATTTTTCTTTTTCAAGTTAGTTCTTCAAATGATATATTTGTTTATTCAAATTAATTAATTCCATTATCATATTTTTTCCAACAAGGCAATTCGTGGCTTTCATGCCATTTCTAACAAAAATTTAACTACTAAAACAATAGCAATAATTTAACTACAATAGTTTTCAAATATAGGGGGAATTATAGTCAATAAAATATAATTTGAAGGAGGATACCTTTGTGAAGGCTTATGAGGCATAAAAGATCTATTAAACAACTCTGGTGTTGGATTGTCACATTGTATCTAATGTAAAGGTTCCTGAAATATTTGTTCTTCTCTATGTTCATTAGTTTCCACTTTTGTGCTTACTTCCCTTCAATTTGTTGTCTATTTTGTTTCAATAGTGGGATGTGTTCATGATGCTCTTCAAACCTATCAACAGCTTTCTTCATCTCCATCTCAGCTGCAGTCCTCTTAAACATTTCTGATTCATTAAATCTAACATCCTTGCTTCTAATAATTTTATGTTTGACTGAATCCCATAGATGATAACCATATTCTTCATCCACATATCCGAGACTAACGCATTTCATAGATTTATCATCTAGCTTAGTTCTATTTTCTTTGGGAATATCTACAAATGCTTCACATACAAATATTTTCAAATGAGAATAATTGAACTTCTTACCAGTCTAAACTTCTTTAAGGATGCCACCGTCCAAGGCTATACTTGGAGATCAATTTATAAGGTAGCAAGTTGTCCTTACAACTTCTACCCAAAAATGCTTCTCCAAACCAAAATTGGACAACATAATTCTCACCTTTTCCATAATGGTGTGGTTAATCCTTTCTACAACACCATTCTATTAAGGAGTAATAGGCACAATCTTCTCATGCTCGATGTCAAACCTATTACAATATTCCTTGAACTCATTTGACAAATATTCTCCACCATTATCTGTTCTTAGACACTTGAGCAATTTGTTAGTCTCTCTTTCATCAACAACATGGAATTTTTGAAATATTCCAAACACTTCACTTTTACTTTCAATAGGGTAGGCCCAAGCCTTCCTAGATGCATCATTTATAAATCTTACAAAATATGATGCTCCTCCTAATGAATTGATGTTCACACGCCAAAACACATATGAGTGTATCAATTCTAACAAAATTCTCTTTCTATCATGGCCACCTCTAACGAATGAAACCCTTATTTGTCTACCATATATACAATTCTCACAAAGATCATTATTGTAGGATTTCATGCATGGCAATAAATTTTTACTAGAAAGGATTCTTAAGCCCTTCTCGCTCATGTGACATAAGCACTTACGCAACAAATCTATTGAATTTCATTCTTTTGTGACAACAACTAAATCTGATTTTCCTGTCCTTCCCTTCAATGTATATAATGTTCATGTCTTTGGTCCTTTGACCATGGCCAATGCTCCTTTACTAATTTTCCAACCTCCTTTTCCAAACCTTGTAGAATAACTTTCATCTTCGAGTCGTCCCATAGAGATCAAACTCATGCCCATTTCTAGTACATGCTTGCCCTGTTTAAACAATACATCTTGTCCATACTTCATCTTGATATGGACATCTCCCACTCCAACAATACCACAAAAATGATTTTTCCCCAAACGCATTCTTCCATAATCACTGGGATTATATGCAACAAAACTATCTTCGCATGGAGTTGCATAGTGAGATGCCCTAGAGTCAAGGATCTAATCAAAGCTACTAATAGAAATATATAAACATGCATCGTCTATTGAAATAGTAAACACCAAATTTCCATATGTGACTATGACAATAGTCTCACCTTCATTTGTATTGGATGATTTCTAATTTGTACTCACTGGTCTCTGATCCTTTTGTCCTTTCTTCCAGACTCGACATTCTTTCTTTGCGTGCCTCGATTTGCCACAACGAAAATAGATGAGTCTACCCCTCCTTGATTTCTGTCAGCCTCTTGATTGTGATCACTCTTTTCGACCTCAATCAATTCTCCTACCATAATTAACTAGAGCTAGAGCTTTTCCTGCATGGCTTTCCGCAATTGACTTAGGTCGTAGCTCCTCATTCATTAAATTTGTGCTAACATCACCAAGTTTTAGGGTGCCTGCAATTGCTGAATTGCTCATAACTACAATTAAAATTTCCCAACCATCTAGTATGGAACACACTAACATAATAGCTCTAATTTCATCATCTAGAATGAGTTTAGCAGAGGCACGCTCACTAGTAATAATATTTAACTCATTCAATTGCTCAACTCACTCAATTGCTCAACAACTGAATCACCCTCCTTCATCTTGATATTATAAAGCTTCTTCATCAAGAACACTTGTTTGATGCCGTGATCTTCTCATATAGATCATGGAGCTTCTTCCATAATCCTACTGCTGTAATTCTCTCGAAAAATTGAAATACGCATTATTTGCCAGATATTGGCGAATTGTTGTAATTGCCTCTCTATCTAAGGTTATTCCACTCTTCATCCGTCATCAATGAAGGTTTCTTCATTGTGTCCACAATCGACAAATACTAATGCTTTAAAATGATTATATCCTCCATTTGTGATTTCCATAGAGAAAAATTAACCCCACTCAACTTCTCCATGTCAATTACTTACTATTATTGTCTCCACAATAAAATTTACACCCACAAAACAATTTGCTACATAAAACTTTTAATCTCCTTAAAAAAATTATTATTTTTTACATGTAATATATATAACAAACCAATAATATATTTTTTCTTTATTATTAAAAAATACCAAACTTAATATATTTTATGGTGATTATAACACATATATGAATATATATGTTACACCATACCCCCCCAACCCCAAAAAAAAAACTCTTACCTTTTAATGATATCACCATAATTTGCCCACGTCGTTTAATTTCATGTGCAAAAAAACCTAAACTGCCACGAATGGAATATAACTATATTTCAGCTTCCACGTCGGTGACATTGGCTTTTAATTACAATCCATCAGTGCACAACCTGGTGGTAGTGAGCTGAGGAGCGTACAGGAGCTACACAACGGAAGGCGCTCGGCCTCTCACTTCGGGTAGCGAAAAACTTACTCTGAAAAAATGACGCGAGCTACTTCATCTGTAGTGTTGCTGGTCACTGCGTTGCAGGAATGAAGATCACAGTCTCTGCAATTTAGTCCCACTCTTCCACGCCAATGCTCTATAATCTTTTCCGCTGAGCCTAAACGCGACACTACAAGACCATCTCCCACTAGTCGAATTGATGACGAACTCACCAAAGATGCACATGTCTGCCGAGTAGAGTATTGAATTGATTACGAACAGGTCTCCTCTCACCGTTGAGCAACTCTCCCTCGGCTCTGATACCCGTTTTTGGATAAGAGGAACGCATAGCAACACAAACAACACAAGACTTTACAATTCAGAGACACGCAACAGATAACAAACAATAATGGAAAATAAAGAACACATAAAAACACAATATTTTCATCACTGGAGGGGCTTTCCTTAGCTTGCATTTTAAGAGTCAAGTAAATACAAATGTATAAATGAGCACAAAGTTGATAAGAATTAGCAATATGTGAAATTACCCCAAACAAATCGGCTGTGTGGTAAGTTGTTTGGCCTGGGCTGTGGTCAGTGACGGCCGCCGTTGGCTGTGATCGGTGACTGGAGAGAGTGGAGTGTCGGCACGCCATTGGAGCACTCTGCATTTGGCTTGACCTTTAACAAGTATTTCGTCTGTTTGCATTTGCTAAAGCATTGGCCAGAAACAAGACAACTTAATAAACAAAATCAAAAGATCTGATTTCAGTCACGTGGAAAAATAAATAATATTTAAATTTAATAGGTTCTTTTAAGTTTTAAATTAAAAATTTGTTCAAATACTTTTCATTTCCTGCCTGTGATAATGTATTAGATAAAGAATATTTTCTTGAAATGAAATGTTGTCCAATAATCTATTTAAAAATTAAAATTTCTCAAGGCCAATTTCAAAATAAGAAAGAATATCTAGGACATAATTAAAATAGAACATGTTATTTTTATTTTGAAGCTTATTTTATGGTATAATAAGTATAGATGTGGATCCTTAATTCATCAATGGTAGGGAAGGTCACATTTGTATTTTTTTAAATAAAATAAAATATAAAAATAATGTTAGCTATAAAATAAAAAGCAAAAATGGATAAAACATATTTAATAATTTAATAAAAAATTATAATTATAACATAATCCCCCCAACATAGGGAATAAATAAATAATATTTAAATTTAATAAGTAATTTTGGGTTTGAAAAATCTATTCAAATACTTTTCATTTTATGCATTGCATGATGTATTAGATAAAGAATATTCTCTTGAAACCAAATGTTGTGCAACGGTTTATTTAAAAATCAAAATTAGTCAAAGCAAATTCTAATATAGACCATACTTAGAACAAAATTAGTGTTATTGTGTTATGAGGCTTATTTTATAGCATAGTATGAGTGTGACATGTGATTCCATTTTGGTATGGTGTATTTTTTAAAATAAAAATAAATATTTCTAAATAGAAAAACAATGTTAGATATACTAAAAAAATAAAAATAAGCATGCATATTTAATAGTTCTAATAAAAAAATATTATAATATACAAATAATAGTCACTAAATTTGTTTTTGATATCACAATTGAATGTGCTAAAAGTATGTTGCTCATTCTGAATGATAAATAAAATATTTGATATCCATATAGCATAATATAATTTAATATCACCTTCAAAATAAAATAAATTGATTAGAGGTAAAAGAAAGCCTACTAAAATTTTAAACCTTATACATCTCAAAATATATTAAATACAGGATTTCAATAAATTATTTGAAAATAAATTTTAAATTATTTAAATTAAAATTAAATTACAAAAAATAAAAAAGTACATCTAAAGAGAAAGGCTTGTAGTTTAATTGAATACTTGATATAAAAATTAACACTGTTATTTAAAAAACATTTAATATAATAAAAATTCAAATATTTGGTTATCAATAAACATTTAAATGGGTAACATTAAGTAATTGGGATATGCTTAAAAAAACATTAAATTTTGTTATAGATTTCATATTATTTAAAAAAATATTAAATTTTGTTATAGAATTCATGAATGGCATGGTGTAATATAAGAATTTTTTGGATTATGTATTGGAATAGTTAAGAAGTAGAAATAATATTTTATCAATTTTATTTTTGAGTTTTACAATATTTGATCAACAATTAGCTAAAAATGATTGAGATTTATTAATTATGGACTAAGGTTTCACCAAATAGAGCTAGACAATTAGTTTTTTTAATCAAAGGAGGAAGGGAGGAGATAGTTGAAAATTGTTTGTAAATTTAGAAATAGGAAATTATATAAAATAGTTATCTGGAAAATTAAATAATTAAAATTATTGTATATGAATAATTTTATGTTATATATTATATTTTGCTTTTTTCTTTATTAAAATAAATTAGTCAAATAATGGTTGAGATTAAATTATTACGGATCAAGATTTGGGCAAGTAGGACTAGGACAACATTTTTTTGTTAAATTGACAAATATAAGATTTTATCCTTTTTCCCTCTTTCGATATACATCCTTTTCCCACTTTCCTTGGTCATCTTAAAGAAATTTGCTTCTCTTAACTTTATCTAGAATAAATTATCTTCATTGTCAATGTTTATTTTTTCCTTCTTAGATCAGTTAAATTTACTATTACAATTATCTTCTTTAACTGTTAAGCTCTTCAATTTTACCTCTGTTTTCAATCCACCTACCATAAAATGGAAAATATTTATGATTCATTAATCTCCCTTCATCTTATTAGTCCTTTGGAATTTCATGATGCCAAAACAAATTTATATAACTTTATACGGAATTGATTTATCTAGATTCCATTTTTGAAAATTATTCATATAATTTCAATTCTTCAATTAATTATAAATAACTACTAATTATTAATCTTCTATTTTTTAATTTAACAAAAAAAACTTGTCCTAGTCTTACTGGTTCAAATAGTGGTCAATAATTATTCTATCTCAATGATTATCTGACTATTTTATTTTAATAAAAAATGGTCAAATATTAAATATAAATATATTTTCCATTTGGTGAAATGAATATATATAATTTTATTTTTTTGTTTTTTAAAAAACTATTAATTATTAATCAACTAATTCTTAATTTATCCAACAATTTTCAACTACTTCCTCCCTTCCTCCTTTATTCAAAAATCAAATTTCCTAATCCCACTTGGTCAAACCTTGGTCCATATCTAATCAATCTCAATTATTATTTGACTAATTTTTGTCAAATATTATAAAATTCAAATGTAGAGTTGATAAAATATTATTGCTAATATTATTTGGACCTCTTAACACAAAATCAACTACTGCATAATCCAAAAAGTTCCTATGAAAAGTACTCCAACACTTGTTTACTCTCGGCTGTCTTTGGTCCATGATGATGGATGGAGTTCCCATCTAAAAATTTAGATGAGTCGCATATATTACACATTTGCCTTCGAGAATATGCATCACTCTATAAGTCTCTTATCACTTAACAATATTAATGTCTATTATATATATATATATATATATATATATATACATATATATATATAGCAATTAAAAAAAGAATTATAATTAAAAAATTTAAACTAGTTTCTTAAATATAATCAAAAAAAATTTAGTAAAATTTACTAAATACTCCCCAATTTTATTTTAGATTAACACATTTAAGTTATATATTTTATATACCTTTCAAAAATACAATTTAAACATTAAGAAATTATAGCTAACCACTCCATATGGTTTATTATAGCTAACCATGGGATCTATGAAGAATAAAAAAGTTATTACAAATTCACACGCTTAAAAAGATCAGATCCCTCTTGACCTATTCTAAATCCATTTTAAAAAAAAATATCGATACCGGTAACTGCCCTAGTTATTGATATAACTTTTAGTTTTATTAAACTTTTAACTTTTAGCCCTTCTAGCAAAAAATTTACTTCAGTACTACTCGTCTCCATGAGATCTGTCGTAGTTGCTGGTAGTTATCTTTTGAGGCTATGTTGCGATTCGTGAGTTTTTGACTGCGCTATTTCTTTCCTTCTTCCCAATAACATCTCTCTGTATTCTATATAAATGTTTGATCAAACGGCTCGCAACTTCTCTTTAATTCTTAGAAACTTTTCCACAGGTTCTTATGCTACTATTTTCGCTGTGCTTCATATGATCAGTAATCCATCTTAATGCCTAGGGCTGAGTTTCATATTTCTAATTATCCATCCTAATGATTTAGACTATATTTTGTGTTTCTTTAGCTCCATAAGTCTTCTGAATTTTGAAATTTGATTTGTATATAAAAGCATTAATGGTGGAAAGATACGCTAATAAAATGAAAAACATTAAGTTGTATTTGTCAAATTTATTTCCTATAAAAGGAAATGCTAAAATATATGCACTCTGTCTTAAAAGAAATGAAAAAGTTATAAAAGTACTTATTATAAATAATATTCTTCTTGCCTTTTTTAAGGCTGTATTTTTTTGGTCTTTATATCAACCATCCCCGTTTTTGAGACTATCAAAGCTATTTGGGTTTAGGAGATAACTATAGCTCGCATTAGTTCATGTAAAATTCTCTTAGTTTTAGATTAATAAAGATAATTGAATATGTATGAATAATGAAAAAAAAATAATTGAATATTTATGAAATATTAATATAAGATAAATAGTTGAGAATTTTATATTAGAAATAGAAAGAGAAACAAAAATTACATACAGTACAAATCACTTTCTTATTTTTATTGATTCCAAAGGTTACCTATATATGATACAACTAGATCCTAAGAAAGTGGATTTATGATTGGGATATGACACAACATCAATTGATGCACATGGGAAACAACCATATCTAGAATAACACCTCGTAATACTCACTCACAACTTGTAATACACATAGACCACATGACACGGAAGCATTACTTCCGACACCCTCAATGCTTAAATGGAAAACATTGAAAACATATATTACAAGAATAAATAAATGTTTCTCTGATTGGTCTTCATCAACAGTCACATCCACTCTGGAATCTTACAAACACCACTCTTTCACTACCACATATTGTAGCTTTTATTTGACCTTTATTTCAAACGTCACTGCCTCTCACCATCATTGATGAACATTGCAACATCAACAATATTGACAACTCGACTTGTCGGGACTTTCATCATATGATAATTCAAGTAATGAACTATCGTATAGACCAACCACCATGTGTGAGATATTTCACTTTTGGCTATTCTTCACTTGCTAGGATAGGGGTCTCGAAAATGGATGTGTTCAAAAGTTGATCAAACAAATTAACCTTACTAACACATAAGAATTGATGTTTGGGGCACCACGGCTTCCACTTTAACAAAAACCAACCCTTTTTATAATAAGAATTGAAAATTTTCATGATCATGATGATGATGGTGGTTACCATCCACTAAGACTAAATTGGTCTATCGGACCTATAATTTTCTTAGTTTTTAATTGTCAGGCTCCTCATATTTCTTGGCTATATTGGTGTTGTAGCTTTCTTTTTTTTTTCTCTACTGTCTTCCAACTTCCTTTATCTTGCATCTCCTTCATATCTTCTAGTTCTTGGGATATTGGTGTCATACCTTCATGATCTATTATGCTCGTCATTTTGAAGATAGTCGGAGAAGAAATTTGGAGATCTGCTTTGCTATTAAATGAAGATTTATTTTGTGTGGTATTCGAATCCTCATAACTGTTGATGCTTGAGGGGTTTTTGAGTTCACTTTTTTGTTGTTGGGCGGGGCTTTCTCCCTGCTTGTCCCCAGAGTTGTTTCTTTCTTCCCCAATTTCTTGTGATTCAGAGTTTTCTCTAGAGTATTCTTTTTTGATCACAGTGTAGTTTTCTTTTTGCGCTCCTTCCAGACATGTATATTTGTGGTGGTTTTTTCTAGAAAAATTTTTCTCGGAGGCTTTTGGGAAATTTTTGGCTAGATGTCATGTCTCAAAGCAGGATCGACGTCAGAAGAGGACACTTTCATAATCAAGTTTCTAGTTCCACACATAGTTTTTACTTGTTAGGTTTATTTCCGCTGGGAATCTGGCGGTGGAGTCTATTTCCACACAAATGTGTGCATAGGTGGTTCCGGCATGTTCCTCTATTTCTGGGCACCTCTAGTAAAAAAATTTTATTGAGGAGAGATTCCAGAGATGTAAAGGTAGGCTTGGCAATATCACCCACACTGGTGATGAGGTTATGACTGTTGTTGAGGGATTGAATGATGGGTTCCATGGCTTCATGAATAGGCCTGAGTTATGCCAAAACCAAACCAAGGGCAGGAATATGGAATACATTGTCTACTTTCAAGATTTTCAAAATCCACTATAAAGAAACCCCTAGCATAAGGGTAGATATTAATTTCATCAGAAATGAGAGGCTAGGATACCTTCGAGATCCAGTTGTGGAGAGCTGTCAGCCGCGGCCAAAAACCATTCAACCGGCAGATTAGGGCACTTTCAGAAAACTTCAAAGTCTCATCAAGTGAGGCCTAGACCACTTGGACAGTGGGAGCTGGGGCTTCACTGACAATATGGGCAGGAGTTTGCCCTCCAAAAGCGAACCGAAATAAGCTAGTAGCTATTTTTCGCGAAGCTAGGAGCCATATTTTACTTGCTTGTAGAACCCAACTACAGAGAAATAAGGGAGAAGATTAGATATAGATCTAGCCACAAAAAATTATCATCAAACTATCAATCGCCATTGAGCCATAGATAAGTCACCATGTCCCTCCTTAGCATAGTTCAAAAGTTGTTCATCTGGTTTAATGTTTGTGTTGCATCTTCTCGTCTTCATAAAACAAGATTTGTTATAGTGGTCAATCCAAAATACATACACTCACATATTCAGATGACCAAACTGAATATGTTTAAAATGTAAACTCCAAGATTTGAGATTAGAACAAGATTACAACATAAACATCTAAGGCAGAGATCTCTTCCCCACAAAAGAGAACAAATGAGATCTCCCTCCAATTTTAACACTTTCGACAATATCTCATTTTCCACTTGAAACTCCTCTGCCCAAGAACTCAGATCCAGATCTCAAATTCAAATCTGTGAAGCAACATGTACAGTTCGCACCCATGATTTTACAGATTTATAATATGATAGTGTACACAAATTTGACATTTAATTAAGTTTCTTTCATGTATATAAGCACAAAGGAAATATAATGATGCTTGAAGAATCTTCAAACAAAGAAACAGACCTGCAAGGGATCACAAAAAAAAAAAATCACACTCTGAAAATAAACTCCCACACATCTATACTAATATGTACAAAAGTAATAGTATTGAGGATCCCTCACATATTTTTGGCCCTCCCTTGAGGAAGTCAAGCGAGTACCAGCATTGATACCATATTAAAAGTAGAAAGGGAGAGAAAAATTACACACAACATAAATCACTCTCGTATTTTTATTTATCCCAAAGGTCACATATATATGATACAAATTACGGACTTCAACAAATCTACATCCTAAGAAAATGGATCTATACTTGAACATGGCATAAAACAACCCATATACATGAGAAATAACCACATCTAGAATAACACTTCAGAATACTCGCCCACAACTTGTAATAGACATAGAACACATGATGTAAAAACATTACTTCCAATCATTTAATGGTTTTAATTTCATTTTTAAAAAATAAATATAGAAAATGTGTTACAAATATATCTTTATAGGCTCATAGAGTTAGGAGACAAATAAATATAGGTGATGAAAAATTGGTCAAGTATTTCACGGAAACGTGATTTATAACTTGCTATTATATTGTAGATATATGATACTTGATGCCTAGAAAAACGTAAGGAACTTTTGTTTGAAGTAAATGAATAGACCTACCTGATTATAGAGTTTTATAGTGTGAGTGTATTTTGATGTTGGAAAATTATTTCACACTAAGTATATTCAATTATTTAAGTATATCCAATTCACATATGATTCTACGAGATTGGTTGATCTATAGAAAACAAACACATGCTCTTATATAAAAGCATGTATATTTTCTTTTCAATAATATGACATTCATCTAGTTTTGCATTCTTTATATTTGATGCGTTTATTTCCGTTTTGGTATTAGGCATTTGGCATGAGAGACTATAAGGAAGAGGTGATCTTTCAAAATAATACAAAAATAATCATGGAGACATAGAGTCATGAGGTAATATTGATCGCAATAATTTATTTATTTATTTTGTTTGGTAATCCTAAATAAAAATGATTCTTATCTAAGTGATAAAAATAAATTATATAGATTGAATTAATTATAAATTTAAAGTCAAAATGGAAAATTTACGGGAAAGGTAATGTGATGGTGGATCTAACCATGTTAAGAAAAGATTGAGAAGAAAAGAGAAATAAAAGAAAAGGTTTTCTTGAGAATCTATATGAAAGAAAGTATCGTTCCTCATATAAGGGAGTGAAAGGCATATATGATATATGGGAAAAATCGAAAGGTTTGTATGGAGTAGTAAATGTAAAGAAAGTTATACCTTTGTGTAGCAAGTTGTTTTTATTTAAATTTGAGAAAAGTGAACACATTATTAACATAAAATTAAATATTAAAAAGAAATTTGGGAAATATTGGTGTTTTTGCAGTATGTCTTAAAACTATTTTTATTTGGCTAAAAGCTTTCTTTCCTCTGTTGGAAGGATATTTGTTGGTTTTCCCCTTATGGATCACTAATATATAATTACATGTGGCATCATTTTCCTTGAATATAAAATAGAAGTCATCCTACATTCGCACATGGTGATGGTTGTCCCTACTGCTAATTTTACAACTAAGTTATTATAAGTTTCCCTATTGTGTATAGAAATTTCCTTGATATTTGTGTAAATGCATAAGTAATGAAGTAATCACTCTAAAATTGGTATGTTGAATAAGTATAAATTTTTTATCACCAACCTTGCGTGAAGAGAAAAGGCACCCTCTTTTCATCACATTACAAAGATCATTATTCAATAAAATTGCATGGGAAAGTAGGTGAACAATGAATTTAAGATTATGGTTTCCATAGTTAAAGTCAAACACCATAGAATAATAGTGCATGGGTGAGAGACAAAATAGGTAAATTTGACCTGAAACTAATACGAAAATGGGGTTTCATTAATGGTAACTACTAGTGTGAAGAAATGTCATGCAAATAGGTATTGTGGTAAAGTTAGAGTCTCTACTTATGAATTTAGTGAACTAAAATTCATATATATATATATATAACAACCTTGACAAAGAAGTAGATGTAAGTGATTATAGGTGAATCTTTGTTAGAAAAAATATGTTATTGTAATTTACGGTTAATAGATTCAATAGAATCTATTAACATGAGAGTTTATTGATAGTTGTCATATATTTCATCAGATAAAATGATTCCTTCATATATTCATGAATCTTGCAAATGGTCATGTGATCAAAATGAAAAATGTAATGAATAACTTATTAGAAAAATGTAATCTCAAATTTAGCAACCATAAATTATGGTTTAAATGTAAATTTGTAATGTTAGATTGAAGTGAAATATATGTAATGTCACTACAATGTCATAGTAGAACGAATCAATATGGGAGGCATATACAAACCTGTGTTATAATTTAGTGCCATTAAGTTTTTTTATCCACTGGTGTCTCTACAAAAGAAGTATATCACTTAAGGTATAGATGTTTAACTCTCAAAAAAATGGTTTTTCATCTAAGGAAAAATATCGGGAGAGGTATTCTTCTTTTGAGGATTGAACCTAATGAATATGATGGTTGTACACTGGGAAAACATCATAAGTTTGAGTTTCCATTGAGGAAATATGAATGAAAGACATATGTCATTAAATTAATTTATAATGATCTATGTGGACAAACTAAAACTAAATCACATGGGGCATATTATTATTATTTTTTATGTATTGATGATAGATCCATGTTCATATGGCTAATTTCTCAAGAAACGAAATTAATGTTTTTCAATAGTTGAAAGACTTTAGAAAATTGGTTGAAATGTAGATTTGTAAAGATATTAGGATCCTTAAATTAGGTCCATGGGAAGAATATGATTCAAGGGAGTGCTTGAAGAAAATTGAATTAAACAATAGTTCATGGTTCCACATAAAATTCATGTCTAATAGGAAGACCAAAGCCAGAGCAGAGAGTATTATAAGTGTGTTCAAATTTAAGAGTCTCTGAAATATTTTATCGGTTCAATCTAGAAGAGAGGATTTTGATTTACAATATGGACTCCTAAGAAAGTGATGTAGGAGCATTCAACTCAATATTATCATAATATTCTAGTAGACATAGGGGGTCTTGTGTTTCAAGGGAGATGGTTTCCTAAGTATTGGATTTATGTAATTATTTAATATCTTGAGTGATTTTAATGAGAATAGGAATTAATTGAATATTGTGAGGCATAATTGTAAAAGTTCTCGAGTGTAGGAGAACATGAGAGATTTAGGATAGTTGAGTGATGAGAGGATTGAGAATTGATTGTAAATTTTGAATTAGGAGTTAGTTCATGATTTTGTGGACTTAAGAGAATCCTTAGGGATGAGGAATAGATTTTAGGAATTCGTTGAGGAGTTTATGGATCTAGACCAAAAATTGGTTTAAGAATCCCTTCGTATAAATGCAATCCAAAAAGGCAAAGACAAATGTTGGACAGGTTGGATAGGGTAGAGAGATAGCAAATTGGAGTGTTTATAAACCTACAAGCAAATAATGAAGAAAGGTCATTAATTAGAAGATCAGGCCAGAGAGACAAAGTCTCAATATGTAATAATTTGTATATGTATTTATACACAAAGAATTTGATTTTTAGTGTGTAGATGTGTGTTTGGATGTACTAACTAATAAATTGAGTATATCAGAGAATTGCATAATATATATTCATGCGGGCGATGTTCAGAGAATGCAAAGAGGAGAGCGAGACAAAGGAGTGTAATGGATCCATGAATCCATTTGAAGGATCAAAGTAGAGTCTTGAAGGGACAGTGATTGAATAAAGACACAGAGATTGAGTTCGGGAGTAAATAGAGCAGTGGAAGAGCGAAAGGACAAAACCTTTGAAGAAAACCAAGAACCACAAAACACTCGAAAACATAGCAAATCTAAGTAAAAAGGAAGATGGGAGAAGTAAAGTGTCAATGCATAGCAACCATTAGATCTAACAGATCAATGGCCAGGATTAGATCACAAGGGTGAAACAATTGGGATCGCATCACAATACATGAAAGGGAGGAAGTGATTGTGACATGAGATGTATAGTTAGACCCAAAACCTTATCAACTATAACCTATAACCCATCGGGTCTGTAATACATGTCGGATCTCAGTTTTTAAGCGGAAGAGGTCAAGTGCGGTGACACAACGATGTGCCGATAGCGACAAGCACTGATTAGAGGCATTGGTGATCGGAGATCAGAGGAGGAGTAGCACAACGGAAGGTTTGATATGGAAGGACAAAACCGATGATAAATATGAATTCGGGAGTATAATATTTGAGATCTTCTTATATGGTTTGGAGCAAAATTTTTGTGTATTTCCTTTGTATTCCATAAAGTATTGTGGCCGAGTCTTTTACAGCTTAAGCAATGTTTAAACATTCAGATAGTCACATATTGGAGTCGAAGGGGTGATGAGGTATATATGTGGTATGACCATGGTAAGTCGTGATGAGCGATTGCGATAAAGGTGTATCTCGATAACTGTACAAAGGTTGTATAAAGGCAGAAAATATATGTTTATGCGTGTTTCCTTTGTAACTAGTCTATAAAGGATTAAGCACAAATATAAGGGTTTATGGGTTAAGTCCATGGTATAACCAATGTTAAAAATTATATATGCAGAAATATATATATATTTGGGTTAATAAAAGGCAACTGAAGGTTTAGAAGGATGCAAAGAGTTCTGATGGAAATGATATGAAAGGTTTAGACTTTCGTTGGTCTATTAATATGTTCGGCATGAGTTCTAATGAAAATGGCCTTAACCATCACCAAATGAAGATTTGACCAGGTAGGTCATATTTATTCCCGGGGAAAACAATTTACGCATAGTTCTATATGGTTATTGTGGGTAAAGCAGGGGTAACCCTGCATCATTTTGGTATTGGAGCTGAACAAAGAAATTATGTGTGAAAGTTTCTTTGAAAGAGTTTAGAAAATATATATTTGGAAAGATGTGTATGCAGGCAAGGGAGATCAGATTCTAATCTGACACTTAAGCAACCAGAGTAAAGTTGGGATGATGGAGAAGAACAGTTAAGTTCATAGAGGTAGGTGAGTAAGAATTAAGAAGAGACTGTAAAAACATAAAGAATCCACAACGACGTTTGGAGCATGGAGATTCACTCGAATGTGAAGAGTGGGTGGAGAAATCATATAGGTATTGTTTTATTTAACTCTAATTTGAGTTTTGTTGGATAAAGGAATAGATTGAAGATTGATAGTTTCAGCTAATGAAGTATCTCAGCAAAAGAGATAAAGGTGGAAGACTCAAAGAAAGAATTAGACTTTAAATCTGATTGATAGTAGCCGAATATTGAGAATTTATGCATTGGAAGCATGAAGATCTGCTGAAATAGATTTGCAGAAATAAATTTGTCTAATGATTAGGAGATATTGAATGAGTGAAATTTTATAGAAGGATTACAGTAGTTAAACTGTCAAAGGGATGTTTGTAAGTTTTTGAAGTAGCATAGTTTGAATATACAACTGAAGGCTAGTGAAAAGGACAGTCCATTCATAAGTGCAGGTGAATGGGAGCATAAGATCAGGGAGAGATATTGAAGGTAAGATGATATGGTTTTATTTTAATTGGATTGCAGATTAGAAAGTGGTAGTCTTTGGATGGATGCAAAATTATTATTGCAACTCCCAAAAGAAATTCCATAAAGGATGCGGGTAGAATTGCTAAGAGACAAGAGAAGCTGGTAAGAGTTTCTAAGTGAAAGCAGAAATGTGGTAGAACCTTGAGGAATTCCAACAAATATTAGATAAAGAGGACAATTGTGTTCTTGAGAAGGTATGGATAAGTTGAAGCCTAGAATGAGCAAAGAGAATTACTTAAAGGAGGTTCCAGAGATAGAGAAACAATTGCTTGTCGAAAGACTGAGTGAGGACAGCTTGGTGAGGTAGGTGGCAGTAGGGAAAACATGCTATTGAAGAGGCTTTAGTGCATCTCATAGTGAGTGAGTGAGGAACTCTTAGAGATGGAAAAGATGATGACTAGTGATAGTCATAAAAGAGGTTCTAAAAGAAACCATAGTAGAGGACAAAAGGAGAAGTATGCCAAGGAAAATGGCATGAGAATGAGTGATGAAGAATATGGTAGAGAAAAGGCTGAGATAGTAGTTTAGCTTGAAGTATTAATGGACATGTTGCAGAGAAATGAGATGGACCATAAATATGGTTATGTCATGAGAAAGAAAGTGAAGTGGAAGAGGCTACAAGAGAAGAGGAATCAGGAGGTGAATATGCAGATAATAAAGGAACAAAGGGAACTTGAACAGATTATAGATGTGAAATTGGAGATAGAGAAGCTCGAAAGAGTTGAGATACAACAAAAGGGAGATGTTGAAGAAGATGTCGAAGTTTTGATATGTGAACCAGAATGTGGAGAAATAATTTTTGAAAATGATTAAGAGCCAAAGGATTTGGATCATATTATTGATTCAACGCAGCCAAAAGACTTGATGACTAAAACATAAAGTGAGAATAGAAGGTCTTTTATTTTTAAAATTAATGATTTGTGTATGATTGTAGGTTTGGAAGAGGATAGGGAGTCTTTTAAAGCTTTCAAAAACATGAAAGAATACCTTCTAGAAGATGAAACTTTTGAAGCAGAATATGATAAGGAGACTGGTAAATAATCAGTTCACTATAGTAGACAAGTGCTGAAAGACATCATTGAAACAAATGATTAGAAGGAGAGACTAGCTGACAATCTCAAGATTTCATTGAGTTTGAATTAGCATACCGATACACTGACAGAGCAAGAGAGATTCGAGCAGTATACTAAAGTGTTGCCAAAGGAAGAAGAGGTACAAAGACCTTATATTTTTTATTATAATGATTGTCTTATAATTGAAGATTTTGTTGTAGAAATAGAACATATTTGTCACAGGAGGATAGCCAAATGAAAGAAGAAGAGGAAGAACATCTACTGAAGGATTTCAAGAAATATTTAGTAGAGAAAGAAGGACCATGTGATGATGGATCAATAACAGATGAAGAAACATGAGATTGTGTAAAATTTCCAAAGTTCACTCCAAGTAAAATCATTGAGTTATATAGAGAAATAGACTTTCAAAGGAGGAAGTTAGAGGAGGAGAGGATAAATGTTGAGGATAAATTGTTGAATAAGGATGAAAAAGTAGTTGTCATAAATAATTATCAAGAAGAAGTTTACAGGTGTAGGAAACAGAAGCGGGAAATTGTTCTAAAAGACAATATAGTAGTAGCCGAAAAGACGAAAAATAATAGTAAAGAAAAGGGTAAGGATGAAAATGAGATGATGAGGATAAGTGAAGAATAATCAAGAATAAAAGTTCAGCAATCAAGAGATAAAAACAGTCAGCAAACTGAGAATATACTAGACAAAGAAATTGAGTTGATAAAAACGTTAATGATGAAAGTTTCTTAGAAGAAGATAACAACAAGAAAGGAGAGAAGTGAAAACGAGAGGAAGACAGTAGAAAAATATGAAAGTAGGGAAAGCGGAGCATTGCAGCATAAGGTATGGATACCTCGAGAATAACAGTACACAATAATAGTAATAGAACAATTGACAAGCAAAGACAGATTACAAAATAAAGTTTGGGATCTAGGAGGAAACAATTATTGAGACTTATGGCTAGGTTGACATAAATTTTCTTACATGGGGAGTCTGATGCAAGAGCATTCAGCTCAACATTATGATTATATTCTAGTAGACATAGGGTGTTATGAAACCAGTTCAAGAAAAAGATAGAAAAGATAGATCGATGCCTTAGAATTCAGCCTCTTCGAGGGGGCAACCTCCTTTACATTACATAAATGAAAAATTCTTGGATGATTCTGTTATCACTCAGGTTATTCCCTGCTTCCTAAAGGGAATACGGCCGAGGTAACCACTAACCAGTCTTTTAGTTACAGGCCCTAGCCTACCTGCAACCAGAGAGGGCTCTCTCTTTATAATTTAGCTTTGTTGGTGGGTGATTTTTAGGCTAGTTATGGTGCATTGATTTTGTTTTAGATTTGGTTGGTTGGTGAATTCAAACAGAGCTGAGATATGAGTTACAGAATAGTTTGGGCCATTGGGCAATGGAGTTCATGACTGTGTACTACTGAAGTATGTTTTTGAAGGAAGAGTATTGCTGCAAAGCCAGATAGGCATCTGTGGAACAATTTTTTAAGATTAGGTGATGAAGTTATGTAATTAGTGAGTGAAAGGCAGTTAAGAATCTTCCACTATGCTAACAGGGGAGAAAATGAGAGTATTGTTTATGAGCAGTTAAGAATTCCTAAACAATATTCACACTGAGAGAATTAGTTTAAACATGAGCAATTAAGAATTCATATCCATGGCTAATCCTGAAGAAAACATATTAGAAACAGAGATTGAGCATAGGGTGTATTCAAACAAATCCTAAGCTATTATTTTTCCCTGTTACTATGATCATGAAACATATGTGAATTTTTGCATACACAGAAAGACAAAAACATGGTTCAAAATAACTCATTGTTCCATTAAACGACACAGGAATTCAACAACATAACATAGTCCTTCATTTCCACCTTTAGATAGTATAGGAACCAGGAACTCCACCAGCAATTTGTATTAGCAAAAAGTTTGAGATATACAATGCAGCTCTTCTGAGAGAGTTTCACTACAACCGACCCTCAATACGTTCTATGAGGGGATATATATACAAAAAATAGGATACAAAATATCTAGACAATGAGTTATTGTGTAATAAATTACATCACCAACTTTCTTACAGAAATAAATGAAAGAAATAACTATAGCAGTTAATATTAATATGGGAGTTGTCTTTTTGTCAGACAAATTTTGACTTTTTGGATCAATAAAGTTGGCTGTAGCTGCGTTTCCAAATTTCTATTTGTTGAGAACGTTGTCTGAGTGCTTTGATGAGTCACTGCACTGATGCTTCCTGTAATACCTGTGTGCTTGCTTCTTTGCTGACCTGTACTGTGACTGGGATCTGAAAATGACAAAAAGGAGGAATATAATTGAATCATATGGGCAATATTTCCAGCATTTCTTGCCACCAATCAGCTGGATGTAGCTGATGTCTCCTTATTTTTATGAGCGTTTCATCTGCTTCAGTATATGTATAGAAATTTGGAGGCACTTCAAACAGATGATTAATCTCATGCTCAATATAAAATAAATTCTCCAATTTATCATACAGAGATTGACCAGAGGGAGGTCCTGCTTCTTCTGTGGAGCTGGTGGATGCTGTAATCTAATTTTCAACATAATTGTTGATCCTTGTGATGTATTGCTCATATGAAAGCAGTTGTCTAGTACCAGTCACTAGGCTGGGCAATCCTCTATCTTGTAACGCTGTTATTTTTTCCCTGAAATCATCTATTTCTGCTTGCATATCCTGACATTTTCTTTCCAGGTTCTGTGTGAAATTTCTTAAGGTCAACACTTTCTTAGCTGTTAGGATGGTGTCTATTTGACTGTGTATATCCAGTGCTCCCAATTCTTCCTTAGTGCGAGTATTCAGGAAATGTATCATCTTATTAGCCTACTCAGGCATAATTCCCAATGCTGTTCTGGCCTTCTGTATTTCAATATGAGCTATGCCTATTAATTCAATTTGCTCATGTATTGCCTGTATTGATCTCCATTGGTCATTAATTGATTGGCCAATTTTGGCCCATATAATCTTTTTGATCTCAGCCAGAGTTTTGCCCAGAAGCAGTTCTTTTTCTAGGGCTTTCACTTTGGTCTCTAAGGCTTTTATCTCCCTTTGCTTCTCGGCCACTGTCATTTTGGACTTATCATAGCTGGCCTCTAGCTTGGCCAGTATTTCTTTGGCTTCATTAATTTCTGTTACTTGAACTTCAAGCTCCTTGACAACTTTCATTAAGTCCTCCATGCTCATACTTGATTCTGGTGCTGTTGTTGCTTTTGTAGCTGATCTGGCTATGGTAGGTGCTGGAATGGTAGGAGGGGCTGCTGCTGCTTATGTAGGAGGAGCAGGGCCAAGAGTTGTAGAAGTTTGAGGGGGTTGGGAGGCAGACTCCCCTTGCTTGTCTTGCAATGCCCTTTCCAATTCTGCTTCCATCTGTAGTATTCTCTGATTCATCTTAAGAAGCAGATCCATGGTCTCATCAACTTGCTTTTCCGGTGCAAGTTCTGTTGTTTGAGGATGGATGGTTACAGGAAGCTTTGCCTGCTTTCTAAGTGTAGCAATGTCATCCTCCTTTTTCTTCATAAGGGCCTTGATACCCTTTGGATCTTTAGGATCATGTCCTAGATCAATGATTATGTCTTCCAAAGTTTTTATTCTGTTGTCCTTAGCAGTGGAGGACATCCTTTCCAAATCTAGCTGTGTATTTGTATTTTTCAGTGACTCTTTTAACTGATGGGCCAGCATGGCGCTGTCTGCAAGTGTGGAATACAACATTTCCCTTGTCTTCTTGTGCAGTTCAATTTGATCCATGGGATGTATGTCCTTGGAGAGGACCTCTCGATTTGTCTTTGTGTAGTCTGCAGATGACTTGGGCTTTGGAACCTTAGGCTTAAAATGAGTCAAAATCATTTTATCCTCCTTGATATCATATGCTACCATCAATATTTTTTGCTTGGAAGGTGTTGCCTTTAAGAATTGATCATAAAGTTGAACTCTCAAGAGTTCATTTTGTGCCTTACTTTCCATAAAGGTTCCTTTGATTCCAACTGGTTGCTTGCCCTGCTGCCTGGAAAAGGATACTTATGTACTTTGCTGCATACCCTGTTCCTGCTGAAATGAGCTGGTAGCAGTTTTCTGGCTGGATTCTCTTTCTCTGCTTTGGCTTTCTACCCTTTCTTCACTGATGTGTTCTTCTTCAGCCTGAGGGTCAATCCTTTGCCTCTTGGCCTCTGGTAGTTGTGTGGACCCACTTGGACGGGGCTCCTCTCTATCCCGTTTTCTGCCTCTTTCCTCATTGAGAGGAGTTTGCAAGACTGAAATTTGGAATGCTTCTGCTTGTTGTAGAGGGGATTGCCCTTGACTTTGATATTTTGAAGTGGTGGGTTGTTCTGCTTGTGTTTCCTGTTGTACATCCATCACTTCTTTTCCTTTTGTTGTGGCTGTTGTTGTTGTAGATGCCTGCTGGACGGTCTGTGCAGCTGTAGTAGTGGATGTGCCTTCTCCGACTTGGATTGGCAGCTTGAATTTCACCTACTGAAAAGAATCCAAGTCAACAGTTTTTTCTAAATCTTTTATAGTTTGCTCCATTGTCTCTTCTTGAGTAAATTCCTCAACTAATGTCCCAGGCACCCATTCATCTTGGTTGGCAAAATGTTCAATTTATGGATATGGACAATGCTTATAGGCTAACAGCCTATATTTGACTCTTCTAGCTCTGATAAAGACATTAGGGTCATAAGGGACCCACCAGAAAGTCCTTTTTAGTTTAAGCTGTTGCCCGAGTATTTGATCAGCTTCTTGCCAACCATCTTTCTTGTTCATGATGAAGGGGCCTAGACAGTCTCTGAATTTCAGATTGGCTTTCTTCTTGGCACTATGAAAGTGTGTAAGATCAGAATTGATGAGTTGCCTATAGTATTCCAAGGCAAACAATCTCATAGGCACATATCTTGGGAGCCTGTAAGGAAAGAGCTCACAACCATAGATCCTGATGACTGTGTGATTTTGGTATAGATACCAATCACCTATTTTTTAATTCTTGGACAACTGTAATATTTTCTGCATGTCATTTGAAAATCTGGCAGGAGTTCTTTTCAAGAGGCATGTGACTAGATATACAAACTGGTCAATGAACTCACAGTAGGAATAAGGAGAGTTCTGGACTTGATGGAAAACTGAAGACCAAAAGATGACAGACCTCCTCTCACCCTGTGAATCCAGCTTCTTGATAGGGCATTGGAAGCAATCTGTCTGATAGTACATGAACAGGTGATAGAT
>APFE031499526.1:112027-159121 GCA_000404065.3 Pinus taeda
TGAGCCAAAAATCAGTTCTGGCTGATCATCCAGAATATTAACTGCATCCCTATTCTCTGGTACTTGCAATGATCTATTGATTTGTTGTCTAAAGACCTCATGTTTGGCGAGTTCAGAAAGAGGAATGCCTATTTTCAGTTTGCCAATTTCTGTTTCTAAATTGAAAGGCTTCTCCATTTGAACTTTTGTATTCTGAGCAACAAGTTTTTCTTTCTCTGCTGAGTTTTGGCTGACCTTGTCATGGCCAGGTTCACTGTTTTGAGGTATGAATGAATTATGATTGTTTTCTAGAGGTCCGCTCAAGAGTTTTGTTGGAAGAGATGGTGTAGATGAGGGATTTACTGAAGGCTGTATATCAGATACATCTTCCACTGTGACTTCTCTTTGGAGTTTTTTATTTGAGGACTCTGTTGAGACAGCTTTACCACTGGATTTCTTAGGGCAGTTTGGCATGTGTTGGTTTGGTAGTTTCATGCACATGTATGGTTCTACTTCTTAACATATATTGTTTGTGTACTTCATAGACTGATGTATCATACCCTTCTCTGAAATCAAATGACTCACCAGATCTTGTTTGAAATTGTTTGTATTCTTGGGCTTGTTGATCATCTTCTGTTAAGAATACTTGTTGTTCATTGTCCAAACCCATTAGATTGATGTGGGGATCTTCTACTTGTTCATTATAGGTTGATGCCTCTGCATAGTTTTCTTGAAATGGAGGTCTGATATTCTGATCAGGACCAGTCCTCCCAGCATTTGGGTTTTGGTTTTTCCTAAAATTGGGATTCCTAGTAGTATTTCTTATTTGTCCTTCCCAAGAGGACTTTCTCTCAATGGTCTCAACTCTGTCTCCTATCCTCTCCATACCTTTCATGATTGCATCTAGATTTTGCTCAAAAGTTGAGGGTTCTTCTTTAAATGTTGTTCTTCTCTCATTTTTAGCTCTGGTTCTCTTAGCAATCAGGTTTGCCTCCACACTGACAACTATATTTTTCATGTCTGCCAGACTTGGAGGTGCTCTTTCTCTTAATTGATATGCCATATCTGAATCAAAACCATCAGGGAATTTGATCAAGGCCAGATCAGGTGGAGGTCTCAGGTTATAAGGAATGGCATTGTATACATTGTTGAACCTAACACAGTAACCTTGAACTGTTTCTTGTGGACCCCTTTTTAAATTATCATACTCAGTTAGTATGTGTAAAGGGTATTTCTTCTTTTCCCATATGTTTAAGAAGCTTAGGTATAAAGCATCAGGATTGAGTATAGAATGTGCAGCTAAAGACCTAAACCAGGTCCTTACATCCCATGTTAAACTTTGTACAAAAATTTTCATTCTTACATCTTCATCATCTATTTCATAGTTCTCAAAATAGTCCTGCATTCCCTTGGTGTGTTGTTGGGCTGTATAAGAACCAGTACCATCAAAGTAAGTGATCTTGCTTTGATAATCTTGGGGCATAGCCCCTGGATTTGCAGGCAAGTGTAAAGGGGCATACATGTTAGCCATATTTGCAGAGGTGAAAGGGACAGCAAGAAGGAGTGGAACAGTTGGAACCACAGGGATAACAGAAGTAAGGTGTGTTGTGGATGGAGGAGTGGGGAAGCTACTTTGGGAAGTGGATGAAGAACTGGGATAAGTGGGGGTTATGTGAGGATGAAATGATACTTTAGCAGGGGTAGGAATATAGCTCTGTTGAACTAGTTCAGCACCTGAATCTGAGAGCTCTCCTTGTTGTTCTTGCTTCTTCAAGATCTTGGGAATTAAATTGGGGTTTTCAAAGATAGCTGGGGGATTAGGGTCAGGGTTTGACCTAGTGTAACGAGTTTTCTTCTTTGGAGCTAGCTTCTGAGTTTATTTTATTAATGTTTTATGAGAAGCTTATACTCACAGCTTTTGGAGGTACTTCCCAAAAGACTTATCTGAAAAAAGAGGAAGCTTGTTTCCTTTCAAATAGAAATTTGAAATGTCCCCAGTGGAGTCGCCAATGATGTTATCACTAAGGTTGTTCCCTGCTTCCTAAAGGGAATACGGCCGAGGTAACCACTAACCAGTCTTTTAGTTATAGGTCCTAGCCTACCTGCAACCAGAGAGGGCTCTCTCTTTATAATTTAGCTTTGTTGGTGGGTGATTTTAGGCTAGTTATGGTGCACTGATTTTGTTTTAGATTTGGTTGGCTGGTGAATTCAAATTAGAGATGAGATATAAACTACAAAACAGTTTGAGCCATTGAGCAATGGAGTTCATGACTGTGTACTGCTGAAGTATGTTTTGAGCGAAGGGTATTGCTGCAAAGACAGATAGGCATCTATGGAACAATTTTTCAAGATTGGGTGATGAAGTTATGGAATTAGTGAGTGAAAGGTAGTTAAGAATCTTTCACTATGCTAACAGGTGAGAAAGTGGGAGTATTGTTCAAGAGCAGTTAAGAATTCCTAAACAATATTCACAGTGAGAGAATTAGTCTAAATATGAGCAATTAAGAATTCATATCCATGGCTAATCCTGAAGAAAACATATTAGAAACAGAGATTGAGCATAGGGTGTATTTAAACAAGTCCTAAGCTATTATTTTTCCCTGTTACTATGATTATGAAACATATGTGAATTTCCTGCATACACAGAAAGATAAAAACATAGTTGAGAATAACTTATTGTTCCATTAAACGACACAGGAATTCTGCAACATAACACAGTCCTTCATTTCCACCTTCAAACAGTATAGGAACCAAGAACTCCACCAGCAATTTGTATTAGCAAAAAGTTTGAGATATACAATGCAGCTCTTCTGAGAGAGTTTCACTACAACCGACCCTCAATATGTTCTATGAGGGGATATATATACAAAAATAGGAGATAAAATATCTAGACAATGAGTTATTGTGTAATAAATTACATCACCAACTCTCTTACAGAAATATGTGAAAGAAATAACTATAGCAGTTAATACTAATATGGCAGTTGTCTTTCTGTCAGACAAATTTTAATTTTTTTGGATCAACAAAGTTGGTTGTAGCTGCGTTTTTAAATCTGCGTTTGCTGAGCACGTTGTCTAAGTGCTTTGATGAGTCACTGCCCTGATGCTTCCTGTAATACCTGTGTGCTTGATTCTTTGTTGACCTGTATTGTGGCTGAGATCTAAAGATGACAAAAAAGGAGGAATATATCTAAATCACCTGGGCAAAACTTCCAGCATTGCCTGCCACCAATCAGCTGGAGGTAGCTGATGTCTCCTTATTTTTATGAGCATTTCATCTGCTTTAGTATATCTATAGAAATTTGGAGGCACTTTAAACAGATGATTAATATCATGCTAAATAAAAAATAAATTCTCCAATTTATTATACAGTGATTGCCTAGAGGGAGGTCCTGCTTCTTCTGTGGAGCTGGTGGATGCTGTAATCTGATTTTCAATATAATTGTTGATCCTGGTGATGTATTGCTCATATGATAGCAGTTGTCCAGTACCAGTCACTAGGCTGCGCAATCCTCTATCTTGTAATGCTGTTATTTTTGCCCTGAAATCATCTATTTCTGCTTGCATATCCTGACATTTTCTTTCCAGGGTCTGTGTGAAATTTCTTAAGGTCAACACTTTCTTAGCTGTTAGGATAGTGTGTGTTCGACTGCATATATCTAGTGCTACCAATTCTTCCTTAGTGTGAGTATTCAGGAAATGTATCATCTTATTAGCCTGCTCAGGCATAACTCCCAGTGCTATTGTGGCCTTCTGTATTTCAACATGAGCAATGCCTATCAATTAAATATGCTCATATATTGCTTGTATTGATCTCCATTGGTCATTAATTGATTGGCCAATTTTGGCCCATACAATATTCTTGATCTCAGCCAGAGTTTTTCCCATAAGCAATTCTTTTTCTAAGGCCTTCACTCTGGTCTCTAAGGCTTGTATTTCCCTTTGCTTCTCGGCCACTGTCATTTTGGAATTATCATAGCTGGCCTCTAGCTTGGCCAGTCTTTCTTTGGCTTCATTAATATCTGTCACTTGAACTTCAAGTTCCTTGACAGCTTTCATTAAGTCCTCCATGCTCATACTGGATTCTCGTGCTGTTGTTGTTGTTGTTGTTGCCTCTATAGTTGATGTTGCTGTTGTAGGTGCTGGAATAGCAGGAGGGGATGATGCTGCTTGTGTAGGAGGAGCAGGGCCAAGAGTTGTAGAAGTTTGAGGGGGTTGGGAGGTTGACTCCCCTTTCTTGTCTTGCAATGCCTTTTCCAATTCTGCTTCCATCTGTAATATTCTCTGATTCATCTTAAGAAGCAGATCCATGGTCTCATCAACATGTTTTTCATGTGCATGTTTTGTTGTTTGAGGGTGAATGGTTGCAGGCAGCTTTTCCTACTTTCTAAGTGCAGAAATGTCATCCTCCTTTTTCTTCATAAGGGCCTTAATACCCTTTGGATCTTTAGGATCATGTCCTAAATCAATAATTATGTCTTCCAAAGTTTTTATTCTGTTGTCCTTGGCAGTGGAAGACATCCTTTCCAAATCTAGCTGTGTGTTTGTATTTTTCAGTGACTCTTTTAAATGATGCGCTAGCATGGCCCTATCTGCAATTGTGGCATACACCATTTCCCCTGTCTTCTTGTGCAGTTCTATTTGATCCACGGGATGTATGTCCTTGGAGAGGACCTCTAGATTTGTCTTTGTGTAGTCTGCAGCTGATTTGGGCTTTGGAACCTTAGGATTAAAATGAGTCAAAATCATTTTACCCTCCTTGATATCATATGCTACCATCAACCTTTGTTGCTTGGAGGGTGTTGTCTTTAAGAATTGATCATAAAGTTGAACTCTCAAGAGTTGATTTTGTGCCTTAATCTCCATAAAAGCTCCTTTGATACCAGCTGGTTGCTTGCCCTGCTACCTGGAAGAGGACACTTCTGTACTTTGCTGCATAGCTTGTTCCTGCTGGAATGAGCTGGTAGCAGTTTGCTGGCTAGATTTTCTTTCTCTGCTTTGGCTTTCTACCCTTTCTTCACTGATGTGTTCTTCAACTTGAGGGTCAATTCTTGGCCTCTTGGCCTCTGGTTGCTTTGTTGACCCACTTGAAGGTGTGGGCTCCTCTCTATCCCGTTTTCTACCTCTCTCTTCATTGAGAGGAGTTTGCAACACTGGAATTTGGGATGTTTTAGTTTGCTGTGGAAGGGATTGCCCTTGACTCTGATCTTTGGAAGTGTTGGGTTGTTCTGCCTCTATCTCCTGTTGTGCATCCATCACTTCTTTTCCTTTTGCTATGGTTTTTGTTGTTGTAGATGCCTGTTGGATGGTCTGTGCAGCTGTAGCAGTGGATGTGCCTTCTCCGACTTTGATTGGTAGCTTGAATGTCACCTGCTGAAAAGAATCCAAGTCAAGAGTTTTTTATAAATCTTTTACAGTTTGCTCCATTGTCTCTTCTTGAGTAAATTCCTCAACTAATGTCCCAGGCACCCATTCATCTTGGTTGGCAAATGGTTCAATTTGTGGATATGGACAATCCTTATAGGCTAATAGCCTATATTTGACTCTTCTAGCACTGATAAAGCCATTAGGGTCATAAGGGACCCACTAGAAACTCCTTTTAAGTTTAAGCTGTTGCCCCAGTATTTGATCAGCCTCTTGCCAACCATCTTTCTTGTTCATGATGAAGGGGCCTAGATGGTCTCTGAATTTTAGGTTGGCTTTCTTCTTGGCACTATGAAAGTGTGTAAGATCAGAATTGATGAGTTGCCTATAGTATTCCAAGGCAAAAAATCTCATAGGCACATACCTTGGGAGCCTGTAAGGACAGAGCTCACAACCATAGATCCTGATGACTATGTGATTTTGGTATAGATACTAATCACCTATTTTGTAATTCTTGGACAGCTGTAATATTTTCTACATGTCATTTCACAATATGGCAGGAGGAGTTCTTTTTAAGAGGCATGTGACTGGATAGACAAACTGGTCAATGAACTCACAGTAGGAATAAGGAGAGTACTGGACTTGATGGAAAACTGAAGACCAGAAGATGACAAAACTCCTCTCACCCTGTGAATCCAACTTCTTGATAGGGCATTGGAAGCAATCCGTCTGATAGTACATGAACATGTGATAGATGTATGATGAATACTTAAATATTGCCTCCCTGTCCAGCTTTAGCAGTTGGTCATGTATTTTGTTGGCAATGAACTTGGCATAGTTGTATTTCATAGTAGGGGGTTTCCCAAGGCTATATGCAGACAACAGGACCAACACTGTTTCATCAATATGTTCATTTGTGGAGAAACCCAACACAGAGGATATCATGTCCACGAGCAGCTTGCCTACCTCATTGAAATTTGCATATAGGAAAGGAGGTGGCCCAGTAGGTTGGCGGTTTGCTCTCATAAAAGTTTTGGAAATTGTAGCAATCTTAGTGCTAGAGAGCTTGGAGCCTTCATCCAGCAGGTGCTTTATGGAAAAAGGAAAGAGTAGTTGGGTTTGCTTGAAGTTGAGCATTTGATTGATGGAATCAGGAGTAATGTAAAAGAGTATGCTCCCAGATGGAGACTTGACAGCTCTGAGGCTTTGGTCATAATTCTCAGCACAAAGGTGAATGATTTTAGGAAAGATATTCACAGAAGACAAGAAATAGATGGGCAGATTTGACTCCCACATGCCATACATGTCACTATTGTTTAAGTGGCTATTCCTCAGTTGGCAGAAGGTCTGCAGGTGGTTCCTCTCTCCCAAAAAATCTTTAATGAGGAAATAACTGTCCACTGAAGGCATTTCTTCAAGCTCCTTGTTGGGTGTATTGATAGGAACTACATCTAGAGCTGATGGAGTGGTCATGTTGAAACCTTTTCTGGATTAGTACTTGAGCTTAGGATTAGTGAAAAGGCTGAAGACTGCAAACTGAATTGTCTTTGGGAGTGACTAGTTTCAGAGTTTCAAAATCCGTTTTACTGGGTTGATGAACTGTGGGTCAATCTGCAGAGAGAAACAAACTATTTTTGAGCTAAGTAGCTGGAGTTTTGCAGAGGGAATTCTAGAAAGGGATTAATGCACAATTGTATGGACTTCTGTTGGCAGGCTCAGGTTTTACAATCACTCTTTAACGGTGAATTTTGCAGGAGGGCGCGGGTTTTAACAAGTTTTATTAGAGCAGGGGCTCAACCAGGGAATTAGGTAGTTTTTAGGTAGATAATTCAATTGTGAGGAGCTTGCAAAGATTTTATGCAGGTTACTAGGAGAAAAATGGAAAAAACAGGGGTGAAATAGATCGACTGTGAGCAAATACCTAGTTTTTGCAGCTCCGAGGGCGTTGAATTGGTACAATGGAAAGCAATCAACTTGAATCTGCAGGCGGTGGTAGCTCAAATGGTTGAATTGCGAGTTTGGCGGAAAATCGTCGTAATAGCATGCACAGTGCTCCAAAATGAGTGGTGAAAATGACATATAAACGACTCTTTCGCGTGGTTTTATGTGAAATTGGGACTTTTTGGCGCTTATCGGTGATGACGTCAGCATGACGTCATCGGTGGGTCCCAGGTACGGCAGGATGACATGGTGGTTGACGTGGGTGACAACGTGGTGGTCACACGGTGGCGGGGCATGGACGCAGATGGATGACGTGGAGCAGTGGCGGCGGACGTGGGTGGTGACGTCATGGGTGACGTGGGTATGACGTCACAGGGCGGAAAGGCAGTTTATGGTATTCCCCGCACCACCCTTGAGTCGTAAGTGGTAAGGGGGGGGGGGGGGGGGGGGGGGGCGGGATTCCGAACAACCCAGGAGAGTGACGCGTGGCGGGGGTACAGCGGGGAAACCGCCAATCCCCCGGACGCTAAACCTCCGCCTATTCGTCCGTGAAATTGACCGCCCACCTTTAGATCCGGATCACCATGCATTGGACGGTTGGCGGGGACTGCGAGGTGACAGAACTTTAAGACATGGGACCCGCCCAATTAAATAATAAGTTAAATAAAAATGTGAGCAGGGTGGGTTTAGACTTAGGGTTAGTGGGTTTTTTTTAATGTGTGCCAGTTGTAAATGTTTAAAAAAAATTACAAACCAAAACATTAGCACGGGAGGGGTAAAAAGGGGTTTATGAGGGCGGAAACTTATGGAAATTAAATTTAACCAAGGGTTTTCTAATTTAATTCCATAGATCAGGGCGAAGGAGGGTCAATATTAGTCCCTAATGGATTAATATTCTCCAAGACATGACTGTATAGCTATATTGCTAGGGGGAGGGTATTTATAGATTTTTTGGGATTTTTATATAGCTTTTGTAGAATTAGTGAAGGGGAACAATGCTTAGGGAGCTAAATAATAAATTAGTTGTTAATATGACTTTGTGGGGTGAAAATGTAGCGAAAATGCTAAACTTTAAGAAGCAAAACTTAGAGATAGAAAATGAGTGGAATTCAGAATGATGATTTTTACACAAGAAATGTGGCTTCTTTTCCTTGAGTAAACGTCATAGTTTGACTTGGTATTTGTCATGGAATGAAGTGAAACAGGACTTATGGGCATATCCCAAGGCCCTTGGGAGGATGTTAAAAATGGTGTTTGGGGAAAAGGGGGAAATTAGTCATGCTTCCATTGTTATGTCATCAAACCTCTGCCATGGTGCCAATGCCGTGAATGGGATGAGTCCTTCTTTGATAAGCCAAATGGTAACGGCCCTTTTACTTCTGCAACCTTACACTACTTACCCAGCTTAGCAATCCTAACATTTTTTCTTCACTTGAATTGGGTGCACTTGAATTAGTAAACCCTGATTGTCCTCTTTTTCTTTTGACTGCCCTCCTATCGAAATCTACCGTTATTTCTTCCAAGGACCCAGATTAAGCAGTTGGGCTCCTTCATTTTTCTACCTAGCTAGTCATCTGCCAAGCTTGAGTTTTTCGGACAGGAATCATTCTCTATTCTGCAACAAGAAATTTAAACATAGCATGGTCCAGATTAGACTGTTGGGCCATCCATCAAGTATGATTAGCAGCAGTATCTGTACTTTGTGGTGCTGCCCAAAATATAGTAGTGGTATTTTGACTAGCCACTTTCCTGGTCTTTGATTTGGGGTTCATTTTCACTATTCTTTCTGACCAATTGATTTTCTTGCCTTTTGATTATTCTTTTAAGGCATACCCTCTTTTCATTTTTTAAATTTTCCTAGTCTGTATACAAAATATGGAACCTTTGCAACATGCAATGATGAACATATTTAGCCCTTCCACTGTCAATCATGAAAAATGAAACCTAATTGTATAGGAACCTAACAGTGGCTCCACTTGGGGATGGCTTTTCCTGGTGGAAAGCCAAGAACAGTAGGTCATATGGCCTTATTTTTCTATTCTTGCTGTAGTGAATCCTCGTTAGCATGGACACCTTTGATCTAAATCTTATGAGCTTGTATGTAGTGTCCTTTGACCTGACTTGTGCAATAATTATCATTTTATGTCTTGCTGGTTTGTATCATTTTTTATCATTGGTTCTCTGTTTTGTAGACCTTCCTTAAATTTTCTTTTGGAACATTCAACATATATTTCACCCTTGATACAGTTTGCTGATCTTTCTTCAAATTTTGTTGCACTTGGTTCTCTATCTATCTGCTGTAAATGAAAATTGCTAAAAATACACATATTTATGTACAATATGTAATTGTGCTATGCTCATGGATCATAATAGTTCTTGAGCATTCTCCCGTTCACTAGGCCTTCCTCATTATTTGAACCATCCAGACTCTTTAGAAAAAAGGTGTTATTCCCCTGCACAACCTGAATTACAAATGGTCCTCTCCAAAAAAAATCAAATTTTCCATGCTTCCCTTTGTCTTCCCTCTTAGAATCCCATTTCATTACTTTGTTTCCTATGAAAAAGTTTTCAACCTTTGTCCTTTTGTCAAACATCTTTTTTAGCTTCTCTTGTAGAACCTGGGTTCTATGATACACTTCTTCCCTTGTTTGCTGCAAGTGAATTGTTTGATTGATCCTCCTCTGGATGTCATTAGGTTCTGCTTGTATTTCCTGCAACAATTTGATCACAGGGACCCCAAGAGATGAAGGGAAGATAGCTTCCAGACCGTATACCAATTCATATGGACTTGTACCAATAGATCTTTTAGTGGTTAGTCTATCTGCCCATAGTGCATTAACCAGCTTCTTATGCCAGTTCTTTTTGTTCTCCTCCAAGATCTTTTTGATGATATTGATGAGGCTTTTATTGGACGACTCATCTAAGCCATTCCCTTCAGGGTAATAGGTTATGGAATGACCTAGGGTAATATGATATTTGTGACAAAAATTGATCATTATTTTGGATTTAATGGCAGCTACATTGTCTGTTATGATCTTCTCTGGGCAGCCAAATCTAGACAAGATATTGGTTTCTAGGAATTGCATGATGATTGAGTCATTTTCTTGTCTACAAGGTATGGCCTCTATCCATTTGGTGAAGTAATCTGTAGCTATCAAAATCCATCTATGCTGGCCAGAGGATGAAGGGTGAATTTCCCCAATGAAGTCTAATCCCCATTGTTGAAATGGTTTTTCAGTTGAAATAGTTTTAAGGGGTAAAGGCAACAACTTTTTCTTTCCTTCAGAGATCTGACATTTATGACATGACATCACAAACTTTTTTGAATCAGCAAATAGGAAGGGCCAATAAAATCCAGCCCTTAGGATTTTATCAGCTGTTGATTTCCAATATAAGTGCCCTCCACAATCTCCTGCATGAAATTCTCTAAGGACTTTATCAATTTCATCCAAAGTTAGGCAATTAAGCAAAATACCTTCATGATTCCTCCAAAATAATATATTATCTATGATACAAAACTTTGAAGCTTTCATTTTCAAAAATCTCTTTTTGGTTCTGGATAACCCTGGAGGAGCTTGCAGGTTTAACAATCAAAACATATGCTCTGGCATACCAAGGTGATTGTAAGAAGGCTTGATTGATCTGTGGAGTCGCCATCTCCTGTTCGTTATCCAGTTCATTGATGTCAAGGGCTTGGAAATTGGTTTCAATCATTAGTTTAGCTAGCCCTCATCCTTTTATAAGTTTTGTTGGCTTAATCTTTATATCATATTCCAAAATGTTGGCTATCCATTTGCCCCTCTTACCTTCAATTCCCTCTTGACTTAAAATATATTTGACCACTGCATTGGGCACATATGCAATTATGTGAGAGTACAAGATATAAACTCTAAAATCTTTTATGGCCTTGACAAGGGCATATGCTTGGTTTTCCATGATCTGGTATTGGGGCATCTCGAAGGGCTCTGCTAAAAAATGCAATAGGTTTTTCACATCCTAGGTCATCCTTTTGCAATAAGACAGCAGCAATTGTATGCTCAGATGCAAAGGAGAAAATTATAAAGTCTCTATCAAATCTAGGACTTGTAAGAATAGGTGTTCTTTTCAAAGCTATCTTGATCTCCTCAAACTCCTATTTGGCTTCTACTGTCCATTTGACTTTGGCATCTTTCTTGAGCATGTTGTTCAACAATCTTATTAGTTCAGCCAAGTTAGGAATAAATCTTCTTAGGAAATTGATCTTTCCTAGAAAAGCTTGTAATTCTTTGATGTTTCTTGGATGAGGGACTTGAAGGATAGCTTGAATCCTATCAGGGTCAATTCTTATGCCATCTTTTGAAATTATATGACCTAGGAGTTTTCCTTCTTCAAGGCCAAATAGTAATTTCTTTGGGTTCAAAGATATGCCATATTTTCTGCAAATTAAGAACACTTGTCTGAGATGTTTTAAATGTTCTTGGTCTGATTTTGAGAAAGTTGTGAGATCATCAAGGTATATGACTAAGAAATCATGGATTTCTTTAGCAAAGGCTATGTCCATTGCCCTCTGAAATGTGGCTCCAACATTCTTGAGTCCAAAAGGCATTTTGACATATTTAAGGGTTCCCCAAGGTGTAGTAAAAGTTGTTTTATCCTGATCATTTGGGTGAACTAGAATTTGATTGAATCCTGAGAAACCATCCAATAGTGAGATCCTTGAAGCCCCTACTACCCTCTGTAAGATGTGATCCATTTTTGGCAAGGGGTAGTTGTCTTCGAGAGAGACATTGTTCAAATTTCTTAGATCAACACAAAGTCTTATCTCCCCAGTTTTCTTTCTTGTGGGTACAAGGTTTGAAATCCATTCAGAAAATCTTATAGGTGCAATGATTCCAGCTTCGTACATTCGTTTTACTTCATTTTCAATTAGGGGAAGAAGGACTGGATTCACTCTCCTCAACTTCTGTTTAAAGGGTTTCTGGTTTTCTTTCAAGGGTATTGTGTGTTGGACGACTGAAGTATCATAGGATTTGAGGTCTTCATAACTCCAGGCAAAAACATCTTGAAACTCTTTAAATAGTTCAATATATTCTGATTTCTTGTCAGGAGCTAAGGTTATAGAAAGCTTTATCATTTTGGGATTTTCAGTAGTCCCAATGTTACATTCCTCAATTTCTGCATTTATGGGTTGCATCTTTGGTTTCTTAGGGATGTCATTTGAGTAAAAAAATGTCTTCTAAAGGAGTAAGACCTGTGGGCAGGAAATTATCCTTTAGTTGAATTACTTCAGATTCTTCTTCAATGATTTCATCAAAATCTACTTGTTTTAGCTTCTGTAAATTGGCAGAGTCAAAGGTTGTTGGATGTAACATCACATTTGTTGTTTTAGCTGATATATTTGTCTTAAGTTCATCAATTTGCTGTTGATCATCCCTAATTCTTGTGTCTATGTTTAAGTTTGAGAATTCTTCTTTCATGGTCAAAAAATTATTTATCTGAGTATCATTCTCAAATACTTGCCAATTGTCTACATTATCTGGGATAGCAGGCCTATGTTTAATCTCAGCAGTGAACTGGTGGTTAGGCCCAAAAGGAAGTTTACAGGTGCTTGCAAAAGTTGCCAAACTATGAGCATGTAAATTATGGCTTATAGGTATTTTGGTGAGCTGAAAGTCCAAGAAGTTGTTGAGTAAGTCTGTTACTGCTATCCTGTAAGACCTTAGCCTGCAATCATTTGTGACAAAATTTCCCTTTACCTGTTGTATAATTAAATTTGAATCACCCAAAATGGAAACTTTGGTCACTCCAAGACTCCTAATTAGTTTGAGACCTAGCAAAAGGGCTTCATATTTGGCCATGTTGTTTTTACATCTGAAGTTAAGCCTATATGCATGACCTAGAGAATGATCATTTTGTGTATTGTGTATCCAAACTCCTGCCCCTGCTCCTAATTTGTTCACTGACACATCAAATTCTAAATACCACAAGATCTCCTCATCAATGCTTCTTTCAATGAGTTTACATGTTTGTTTAATGGGCAGGTCTGGCTTTGGTGATTCATGTGATATATTAGTAGGTTGTGTTGTGTTGATCACATCAATGATCTTTTGATCTTGGGCACTGGACTGTTCATTTATGTGCTTGGTTTCTGTTGTTTTTAGGAGCTTGACCTCAGTTTTGGGACACATATCAGTATTATACAATATAAATGAGTCCATGTCTGAATGAATGGAGTAGATTGGGAAGTTTTGGGGCTTCTCCTGACTGCTGACCACATATTTCATCAATGATTCTCGGTATAATCTCTTTGGCTGGCCGAAGACTAAAATTGTGGCATATGACATGTCTAGTTGCAGAGATCCCTGGAGTTTGGCACCCCATGATCTAGATAAAAGCATGCCATATTTGGGTGGAATGTCAGCTACTACCACATCCATTAAAATTGTTTTAGCTGGATATTGGACTAAGGATACACAAAGATCCTTGATCAGGACTAGGCATCTTACTTGGCTAGAATCAAATGAAAACAAGTCTTTATAAGGCCTTGTGATGTCTAGGTCAAGTTTTTCCATTACTGACTTGGGCATTAGATTATGGGAGGCACCTGAGTCAAACATGGCATTGTGTAGCACTTTGTCATGAATGTTTAGGCTCACATAAAATGGAGGGATACCTCCATCCACTGATTTTCCATTGACTTCTAAGCCAAAAATTAGTTATGGCTGATCATCCAGAATATTAACCGCATCCCTATTCTCTGGTACTTGCAATGATCTATTGATTCGTTGTCTAAAGACCTCATGTTTAGCCGGTTCAGAAAGAGGAATGGCTATTTTTAGTTTTCCAATTTCTGTTTCTAAATTGAAAGGCTTTTCCATCTGAACTTTTATATTCTGAGCAGCAAATTTTTCTTTCTCTGCTGGGTTTTGGGTGACCTTGTCATGGCTAGGTTCATTGTTTTGAGGTATGTCTGAATTGTGATTGTTTTCTAGAGGTCTGCTCAAGAGTTCTGTTGGAAGAGATGGTGAAGATGAGGGATTTATTGAAGGCTGTATATCAGATACATCTTCCATTGTGACTTCTCTTTGGAGTTTTTTATCTGAGGACTCTGTTGAGACAGCTTTATCACTGAATTTCTTGGGCAGTTTGGCATGTGTTGATTTGGTAGTTTCAGGCACATCTATGGTTCTACTTCTTAACTTATATTGTTTGTGTACTTCATAGACTATTGTATCATACCCTTCTCTGAAATCAAATGACTCACTAGATTTTGTTTGAAATTGTTTGTATTCTTAGGCTTGTTGATCATCTTGTGTTAAGAATACTTGTTGTTCACTGTCCAAACCCATTAGATTGATGTGAGGATCTTCTACTTGTTCATTAGAGGTTGAGGCCTCTGCATAGTTTTCTTGAAATGGAGGTCTGATATTCTGGTCAGGACCAGTCCTCCCAACATTTGGGTTTTGGTTGTTCCTAAAATTGGGATTCCTAGTAGTGTTGCTTGTTTTCCCTTCCCAAGATGACTTTCTCTCAATGGTCTCAACTCTATCTCCCAACCTCTCCATACCTTTCATGATTGCATCTAGCTTTTTCTCAAAAGTTGAGGGTTCCTCTTTAAATGTTGTTCTTCTCTCATTTTTAGCTCTGGCTCTCTTAGCAATCAGGTTTGCCTCCACACTGACAGTTATATTCTGCATGTCTGCCAGACTTGGAGGTGCTCTTTCTCTTAACTGATAGGCCATATCTGAATCAAAACCATCAGGGAATTTGATCAAGTCCAGATCAGGTGGAGGTATCAAGTTCTGAGGAATGGCGTTGTATACATTGTTGAACCTAACACAATAATATTGAACTGTTTCTTGAGGACCCCTTTTTAAATTATCATACTCAGTTAGGATGTGTAAAGGGTCTTTCTTCTTTTCCCATCTGTTCAGGAAGCTCAGGTATAAGGCATCAGGATTGAGTATAGAATGTGCAGCTAATGACCTAAACCAGGTCCTTACATCCCCAGTTAAGCTTTGTACAAAAATCTTCATCCTTACATCTTCGTCATCAATTTCATAGTTCTCAAAATAGTCCTGCATTTTCTTGGTGTGTTGTTGGGCTGTATAAGAACCAATACCATCAAAGTAAGTGATATTGCTTTGATAATCTTGGGGCATAGCCCCTGGATTTGCAAGTAGGTGTAAAGGGGCATACATGTTAGCCATATTTGCAGAGATAAAAGGGATAGAAAGAAGGAGTGGAATAGTTGGAACAACAGGGATAACAGGAGTAAGATGTGTTGTGAATGGAGGAGTGGGGAAACTACTTTGGGAAGTGGATGAAGAGCTAGGAGAAGTGGGGATTATATGAGGATGAGCTGATACTTTAGCAGGGGTAGGAATATAGCTCTGCTGAACTGCTTCAGCACTTGAATCAGAGAACTCTTCTTGTTTCTCTCGCTTCTTCAAGATCTTAGGAATTAAATTGGGGTTTTCAAAGACAATTGGGGGATTAGGGTCAGGGTTTGACCTAGTGTAACGAGTTTTCTTCTTTGGAGCCAGCTTCTGAGTTTGTTTTCTTAGTGTTTTATGAGAAGCTTATAGTCACAGCTTTTTTAGAGGTACTTCCCAGGAGATTCATCTGAAAAACAGTAAGCTTGTTTCCTTCCAAGTGGTAATTTGAAATAGAAATCCCCACTGGAGTCGCCAATGATGTTTTCACTCAGGTTGTTCCTTGCTTCCTAAAGGGAATACAGCTGAGGTAACCACTAACCAGTCTTTTAGTTACAGGTCCTAGCCTACCTGCAACCAGAGATGGCTCTCTCTTTATAATTTAGCTTTGTTGGTGGGTGATTTTAGGCTAGTTATGGTGCACTGATTTTGTTTTAGATTTGGTTGGTTGGTGAATTCAACCAGAGATGAGATATAAACTACAGAACAGTTTGAGCCAGTGGGCAATGGAGTTCATGACTGTGTACTGCTGAAATATGTTTTGAGGGAAGGGTATTGCTGCAAAGCCAGATAAGCATCTGTGGAACAATTTTTCAAGATTGGGTGATGAAGTTATGGAATTAGTGAGTGAAAGGAATTTAAGAATCTTTCACTATGCTAACAGGTGAGAAAGTGGGAGTATTGTTCAAGAGCAGTTAAGAATTCCTAAACAATATTCACAGTGAGAGAATTAGTATAAATATGAGCAATTAAGAATTCATATCCATGGCTAATATTGGAGAAAACATATTAGAAATAGAGATTGAGCATAGGGTGTATTTAAACAAGTCCTAAGCTATTCTTTTTCCCTGTTACTATGATTATGAAACATATGTGAATTTCTTGCATACACAGAAAGATAAAAACATAGTTGAGAATAACTTATTGTTCCATTAAAAGACACAGGAATTCTGCAACATAACACAGTCCTTCATTTCCACCTTCAGACAGTATAGGAACCAGGAACTCCACCAGCAATTTGTATTAGCAAAAAGTCTGAGATATACAATGCAGCTCTTCTGAGAGAGTTTCACTACAACCGACCCTCAATACGTTCTATGAGGGGGTATATATACAAAAATAGGAGATAAAATATCTATACAATGAGTTATTGTGTAATAAATTACATCACCAACTCTCTTAAAGAAATAAGTGAAAGAAATAAATATAGCAGTTAATACTAATATGGCAGTTGTCTTTCTGTCAGACAAATTTTGACTTTTTTGGATCAACAAAGTTGGTTGTAGCTGCGTTTTTAAATCTGCGTTTACTGAGCACATTGTCTGAGTGCTTTGATGAGTCACTGCCCTGATGCTTCCTGTAATACTTGTGTGCTTGATTCTTTGCTGACCTGTATTGTGACTGAGATTTGAAGATGACAAAAAAAGAGGAATATATCTAAATCACCTGGGCAAAACTTCCAGCATTGCCTGCCACCAATCAGCTGGAGGTAGATGATGTCTCCTTATTTTTATGAGCGTTTCATCTGCTTCAGTATATCTATAGAAATTTGGAGGCACTTCAAACAAATGATTAATGTCATGCTCAATAAAAAATAAATTCTCCAATTTATGATACAGTGATTGCCCAGAGGGAGGTCCTGCTTCTTCTGTGGAGCTGGTGGATGCTGTAATATGATTTTCAACATAATTGTTGATCCTGGTGATGTATTGCTCATATGGCAGCAGTTGTCCAGTACCAGTCACTAGGCTGCGCAATCCTCTATCTTGCAATGCTGTTATTTTTGCCCTGAAATCATCTATTTCTGCTTGCATATCCTGACATTTTCTTTCTAGGGTCTGTGTGAAATTTCTTAAGGTCAACACTTTCTTAGCTATTAGGATAGTGTTTGTTCGACTGCGTATATCCAGTGCTGCCAATTCTTCCTTAGTGTGAGTATTCAGGAAATGTATCATCTTATTAGCCTGCTCAGGCATAATTCCCAGTGCTGTTCTGGCCTTCTGTATTTCAACATGAGCAATGCCTATCAATTCAATTTGGTCATATATTGCCTATATTGATCTCGATTGGTCATTAATTGATTGGCCAATTTTGGCCCATACAATCTTCTTTATCTCAGCCAGAGTTTTTCCCAGAAGCAGTGCTTTTTCTAAGGCCTTCACTCTGGTCTCTAAGGCTTTTATTTCCCTTTGCTTCTCGTCCACTGTCATTTTGGACTTATCATAGCTGGCCTCTAGCTTGGCCAATCTTTCTTTGGCTTCATTAATTTCTGTCAGTTGAACTTCAAGTTCCTTGATAGCTTTCATTAAGTCCTCCATGCTCATACTGGATTCTAGTGCTGCTGTTGTTGTTGCTGTTGCCTTTGTAGTTGATGTTGTTGTTGTAGGTGCTGGAATAGTAGGAGGCGCTGATGCTGCTTGTAGGAGGAGCAGGGCCAAGAGTTGTAGAAGTTTGAGGGGGTTGGGAGGTTGACTCCCCTTGCTTGTCTTGCAATGCCTTTTCCAATTCTACTTCCATCTGTAATATTCTCTAATTCATCTTAAGAAGCAGATCCATGGTCTCATCAACTTGTTTTTCATGTGCAAGTTGTGTTATTTGAAGGTGAATGGTTGCAGGCAGCTTTGCCTACTTTCTAAGTGCAACAATGTCATCCTCCTTTTTCTTCATAAGGGCCTTAATACCCTTTGGATCTTTAGGATCATGTCCTAAATCAATAATTATGTCTTCCAAAGTTTTTATTCTCATGTCCTTGGCAGTGGAAGACATCCTTTCCAAATCTAGCTGTGCGTTTGTATTTTTCAGTGACTCTTTTAACTGATGGGCTAGCATGGCCCTGTCTGCAAGTGTGGCATGCACCATTTCCCCTGTCTGCTTGTGCAGTTCTTTTTGATCCATGGGATGTATGTCCTTGGAGAGGACCTCTAGATTTGTCTTTGTGTAGTCTGCAGCTGATTTGGGCTTTGGAACCTTAGGCTTAAAATGAGTCAAAATCATTTTATCCTCCTTGATATCATATGCTGCCATCAATCTTTGTTGCTTGGAGGGTGTTGTCTTTAAGAATTGATCATAAAGTTGAACTCTCAAGAGTTCATTTTGTGCTCCTTTGATACCAGCTGGTTGCTTGCCCTGCTACCTTGAAGAGGACACTTCTGTACTTTGCTGCATAGCTTGTTCATGCTAGAATGAGCTAGTAGCAGTTTGCTAGTTGGATTCTCTTTCTGTACTTTGGCTTTCTACCCTTTCTTCATTGATGTGTTCTTCAGTTTGAGGGTCAATTCTTGGCCTCTTGGCCTCTGGTTGCTGTGTTGACCCACTTGGAGGTGTGGGCTCCTCTCTATCCCGTTTTCTACCTCTCTCTTCATTGAGAGGAGTTTGCAAGACTCGAATTTGGGATGTTTCAGTTTGCTATGGAAGGGCTTGCCCTTGACTCTGATCTTTGGAAGTGCTGGGTTGTTTTGCCTCTGTCTCCTGTTGTGCATCCATCACTTCTTCTACTTTTGTTGTGGCTGTTGTTGTTGTAGATGCCTGTTGGATGGTCTGTGCAGCTGTAGCAGTGGATGTGCCTTCTCCGACTTGGATTGGTAGCTTGAATGTCACCTGCTGAAAAGAATCCAAGTCAAGATTTTTTTCTAAATCTTTTATAGTTTTCTCCATTGTCTCTTCTTGAGTAAATTCCTCAACTAATGTCCCAGGCACCCATTCATCTTGGTTGGCAAAATGTTCAATTTGTGGATATGGACAATGCTTATAGGCTAATAGCCTATATTTGACTCTTCTAGCATTGATAAAGCCATTAGGGTCATAAGGGACCCACTAGAAACTCCTTTTAAGTTTAAGTTGCTGCCCCAGTATTTGATCAGCCTCTTGCCAACCATCTTTCTTGTTCATGATGAAGGAGCCTAGACGGTCTCTGAATTTTAGGTTGGCTTTCTTATTGGCACTATGAAAGTGTGTAAGATCAGAATTGATGAGTTGCCTATAGTATTCCAAGGGAAAAAATTTCATAGGCACATAACTTGGGAGCCTGTAAGGACAAAGATCACAACCATAGATCCTGATGACTGTGTGATTCTGGTATAGATACCAATCACCTATTTTGTAATTCTTGGACAGCTGTAATATTTTCTGCATGTCATTTCACAATCTGGCAGGAGGAGTTCTTTTTAAGAGGCATGTCACTGGATAGACAAACTGGTCAATGAACTCACAGTAGGAATAAGGAGAGTTCTGGACTTGATGGAAAACTGAAGACCAGAAGATGACAGACCTCCTCTCACCCTGTGAATCCAGCTTCTTGATAGGGCATTGGAAGCAATTTGTCTGATAGTACATGAACAGGTGATAGATGTATGATGAATACTTAAATATTGCCTCCCTATCCAGCTTTAGCAGTTGGTCATTTATTTTGTTGGCAATGAACTTGGCATAGTTGTATTTCATAGCAGGGGGTTTCCCAAGGCTATATGCAGACAACAGGACCAACACTGTTTCATCAATATGTTCATTTGTGGAGAAAACCATCACAGAGGATATCATGTCCACGAGTAGCTTGCCTACCTCATTGAAATTTGCATACAGGAAAGGAGGTGGGCCAGTAGGTTGGCGGTCCGCTCTCATAAAAGTTTTGGAAATTGTAGCAATCTCAATGCTAGAGAGCTTGGAGCCTTCATCCAACAGGTGCTTTATGGAAAACGGAAAGAGCAGTTGGGTTTGCTTGAAGTTGAGAATTTGATTGATGGAATCAGGAGTAATGTAAAAGAGTATGCTCCCAGATGGAGACTTGACAGCTCTGAGGCTTTGGTCATAAGTCTCAGCACAGAGGTGAATGATTTCAGGAAAGATATTCACAGAAGGCAAGAAATAGATGGGTAGATTTGACTCCCAGATGCCATACATGTCACTGTTGTTTAAGTGGCTATTCCTCAGCTGGCAGAAGGTCTGTAGGTGGTTCCTCTCTCCCACAAAATCTTGAATGAGGAAATCACTGTCCGCTAAAGGCATTGCTTCAAGCTCCTTGTTGGGTGTATTGATAGGAGCTACATCTAGCGCTGATGGAGTGGTCATGTTGAAACCTTTTCTGGATTAGTACTTGAGCTTAGGATTAGTGAAAAGGCTGAAGACTGCAAACTGAATTGTCTTTGGGAGTGAGTAGTTTTAGAGTTTCAAAAGACTTTTTACTAGGTTGATGAACTGTGGGTCAATCTGCAGAGAGAATCAGACTGTTTTTTAGCTAAGTAGCTGGAGTTTTGCAGAGGGAATTCTAGTAAAGGGATTAATGCAGAGTTGTATGGACTTCTATTGGCAGGCACAGGTTTTACAATCACTATTTAACGGTGAATTTTGCAGGAGGGTGCAGGTTTTAACGATTTTTGTTAGAGCAGGGGCTCAACCAGGGAATTAGGCAATTTTTAAGTAGATAATTGAATTGTGAGGAGCTTGCAGAGATTTTATGCAGGTTACTAGGAGAAAAATGGCAAAAACAGGGGTGAAATAGATCGACTGTGGGCAAATACCTGGCTTTTGTTGCTCCGAGGCGTTGAATTGGTACAATGGTAAGCAATCAACTTGAATCTGCAGGTGGTGGCAGCTCGAATGGTCGAATTGCGAGTTTGGTAGCAAATCGTCGTAATATCATGCATAGTGCTTTGAAATGAGTGGTGAAGATGACATATAAACGGCTCTTTTGCGTGGTTTTATGCGAAATTGGGACTTTTTGGCGCTTTTGGTGCTTTTCAGCGATGACATCAGCATGACATCATCGGTGGGTCCCGGGTACAGCAAGATGGCGTGGCGGCTGACGTGGGTGACAACGTGGCAGTGACACGGTGGCGGGGCATGGACGCAGATGGATGACGTGGAGGCGACCTGGAGTAGCAGTGGCGGACGTGGGTGGTGACGTCATGGGTGACGTGGGTATGGCGTCACAGGGCGGGAAGGTGGTTTATGGTATTCCCCACACCACCCTTGAGTCGTAAGTGGTAAGAGGGGGTACGGTGGGGAAACCGCCAATCCCCTGGACGCTAAACCTCTGCCCATTCGTTCGTCAAATTGACCGCCCACCTTTAGATCAGGATCACCATGCATCGGACGGCTGGCAGGGACTGCGAGGTGACAACACTTTAAGACACGGGACCCGCCCAATTAAATAATAAGTTAAATAAAAATGTGAGCGGGGTGGGTTTAGACTTAGGGTTAGTGGGTTTTTTTTAATGTGTGCTAGTTGTAAATGTTTAAAATACATTACAAACCAAAACATTAGCGCGGGAGGGGTAAAAAGGGGTTTATGAGGGCGGAAACTTATGGAAATTAAATTTAACCAAGGGTTTTTTAATTTAATTCCATAGATCAGGGCGAAGGAGGGTTAATATTGGTCCTTGATGGATTAATATTCCCCAAGAAATCACTGTATAGCTATATTGCTAGGGGGAGGGTATTTATAGATTTTTTGGGATTTTTATATAGTTTTTGTAGAATTAGGGAAGGGGAACAATCCTTAGGGAGCTAAATAATAAATTAGTTGTTAATATGAATTTGTGGGGTGAAAATGTAGGGAAAATGCTAAGCTTTAAGAAGTAAAACTTAGAGATAGAAAATGAGTGGAATTCAGAATGATGATTTTTAGACAAGAAATGTGGCTTCTTTTCCTTGAGTAAACTTCATAGTTTGACTTGGTATTTGTCATGGAATGAAGTGAAACAGGACTTATGGGCATATCCCAAGGTCCTTCGGAGGATGTTAAAAATGGTGTTTGGGGAAAAGGGGGAAATTAGTCATGCTTACATTGTTATGTCATCAAACCTCTGCCATGGTGCCAATGCCCTGAATGGGATGAGTCCTTCTTTGATAAGCCAAATGGTAATGGCCCTTTTACTTCTGCAACCTTACACTACTTACCCAACCTAGCAATCCTAACATTTTTTCTTCACTTGAATTGGGTGCACTTGAATTAGAAAACCCTAATTATCCTCTTTTTCTTTTGACTGCCTTCCTATCTAAATCTACCATTATTTCTTCCAAGGACCCAGATTCAGAAGTTGGTCTCCTTCATTTTTCTACCTAGCTAGTCATCTGCCAAGCTTGAGCTGTTTGGAAAAGAATCATTCTCTATTCTGCAACAAGCAATTTAAACATGGCATGGTCTAGATTAGACTGTTGGGCCATCCATGAAGTATGATTAGCAGCAGTATCTGTACTTTGTGGTGCTGACCAAAAGATAGTAGTGGTATTTTGACTGGCCACTTTCCTGGTCTTTGATTTGGGGTTCACTTTCACTATTCTTTCTGACCAATTGATTTTCTTGCCTTTTGATTATTCTTTTAAGGCATACCCTCTTTTCATTTTTTAAATTTTCCTAGTCTGTATACAAAATATGGAACCTTTGCAACATGCAATGATGAACATATTTAGCCCTTCCACTGTCAATCATGAAAAATGAAACCTATTGGTATAGGAACCTAACATAAGGTACGCCCCTCTTACTATAGAATTTGCTTATAATAGCATAATGGCTATGTGAATGTGTGTTTCTCTTTATAGACAACTTTCAGTCGGCTAGGGTTTCAACCCAAAAGCCCTAGGGGAACATTTCCCTCAACAAAATTGGCGATTCCACTGGGGACAACACTCTCGTTGTTCCTAGTTTGGGTGTTTTCAAGCCAATCAGGGCTCAGTTGCCTCTTTGCTTGCTGTTGTTGTGTGGTCTGTTCTTGAATTCTAAGTTTTGTCAGTTTCTTCAGTTTGTTTTTTATTTTTCTTGAAATCTTTTATATACGTTGGTTTTCTTAGTTACAGAAGCATATATACGCTTGTTTCCTGAAGTCAACCCGCATATACGCAGGTTACCTTAGGATCAGTCGCGTATACACGCAGTCTGTACATAAGTATAGTCACGTATATCTTGCAATTTTCAAGAATTGTAAATCTTTTTGTCTATGAAGGTCTGTTTGGTGGCTTGATTCAGTCTGAAACAATCATTTTCCAGTATCATTTGTTTGTTTTACAGCAAGCATCTTGCTCCAAATTCTCTCTGATTGTAAGAGGTATTGGTCTTGTTTTTGTTGTTGCAAGCATCAACGGTTTTTGATACAGCACGCAAGATTTCTTGCTGGAATCTTGGTTGCTCTGATTCATCAGGGCAGAAAGATTGGTCTCAATCTTTATCTTGGATCTTGCTTTTGGTGACTTTTTGTTTGCTTGACAAAACTGCTTTTTGTGATCATCCACTTCTTTGTTTCATGAAAGTTGTTGACTGATACTTTCTTGAAATTTGCCTTTTTAATCTTTTTGGTCTTTGTTGCCAAAGATTTCATTGTTGCTTTTGATTGTTAAGAGCATATTTAAACATATTTATGTTTGTTGATTTTTCATCCATTGTGTGGGGTCAACTTGCAAAAGTGTTTGTTGCCTATTCTTCAATCACAAAGTTTCAGTTTTGTTGAGAGCATTTTTGAAAAGACTCTTTTGTTGTTGCTTTGAAGAAAACTTTTGAAAAACTTCGTTTTGCTTTCTTGAACTTGGTTTTCATTTGGTTTCCTTTTAATGAATTAAAGTGCTTTATGTTTGTCTTGAAACTTGTTTTTAGTGTTTAGATGAAATGAATGGTAGCATCTCATATTCCATCTAGACATTTTAAGTGGCAAAATAAAAATTGATAAGAAAGCAACTTACATTTCTTGTTTTTAGAGTTGTTTTGAATCTTGCATCAACATATATTTGTTGCATTAGGATAGATTTGCATATCTTTTTAGGCATACATAGCTTTGTTAACTTTTGTGAGTGTGAAGCGTGAATTAATGAAAAGAAAAGAAAAATTTGTTTTATTAGAAGTTCCTTTGAACCCTATAGAAATTGCTCTTCATCGAAAAATGAAAACAAGTGCATGTGCATATAGTTAGGTTTTTATTAATTTCTTTTGCGTCAAAAACACCACTAGTTTCACTTCCGTTATCCCGTGACTTAAAGAACAACCTATTTTAAAATCAAGCGCTAACTAAAATTCACTAAAAATTTTCTTTTAAGTCAGATACACCAACAAGTTTTAGGATTTTACGGCCTTGGATTAGGCGAGTGGGGAGTTAACTCTCCAACGCCATTTAAAAATCAAACATAGGAGTCTGAATAACGAGTGAAAATCCAATAGTGTTAGGAAGACCAGGAAAGCTCTGGATCTAGGAGTTAAGCACGAGGGTCTGTGAAGACAGGGAAGAGAGATACCCCCTCTCCTACTTGTCCGAGCTTACCTCACGACTGTTCCGCCTAGCTTCTGCGATGAGTTGGTATCCATAGTTGATACTCCTAGGGATCTACACAGGAGGCTGCGGAGGGGAATCCCATGGCACCTGAGGTCGACATTGCATCACTCTCGATAGTACTATTGGAGGGCACCCTTGCGAAGCTTGGGGGCTTGCACCGGTGCAGGTTGTTGTTAGGAGGTCAGCGTAACTTCCTTTGTTACCTTCGCTGATAGGACTGGGCCCTCATCATCCCAGACTATCTTCGGAATGCCCCTTAGTTCACTTTCTCGTATTTTGGTGTCCGGTCCTAATCACCCAGAGCAGAAATACTTGGAAGTTGTTTGACTGGCTGTTATCTTTAGGGACTTTATAGTGTGTGCTTTGTGCTCTTAGTTGGCTTAGCTTTCAATTTTTTGAGTATTTAGTTAGATCTTAACAAGAAATTCAAAGTGGTTGACCGACCACTTAGACGGTCTCGAAGACTTCATGGTCTTTCACCACCAAGTTTAGAGCCTTCTCCTAGAAGGCACAGAGGTAATACTACTGGTGGGTTTAGACCCATGGTAGTTGGTGCATCAGGGATTGATCCTCCTCTCGGGGGCATTAGTATTCAAGCAAGGCCTGGCACTTCCGCGGAACAAGAGAGGAATACTCCAGTTCTTTCTCGCGTTCGCTTACAAGTGGAGAATAACATAGAGGTAGAAGAACTCTCAGAGTCATTAGCGGTTCCGAATTCTCCCCTACCATCTAGTCATCTAGACGTATTACAATACATTGGGACTCCGATGCATAGACCGTCAAGTCCAGGTTACGCTACACGCTTACCATCGATGACCATTACTAGAAGCATGGCTTCTACTACAAGTGCTACAACTATGCAGACTCCAACATCGGTACAAGGGGGAGGAACGATTTCCATCTCCTCTACTTCTTTGTTTGGATCTTTTGCTAGCACATCTTTAGTTGGATCTACTTCCATTCCGTCCACGAGTGGAAATTCCCAATCCAATTCTTTTGGTTCTAGATTCTTCCCATTTGGCACCCATTCGCATGGTATTCCTTCAGTTCCATTTAGTGCCGCCACATCCATGATGAGTGGATCGGCTTCATTCCAGGGTTTTCCTTTCAGAAGTGGTCATATACCACATTCCAACCTGATGATAGGATCCATGCCTTTTTCTTCTATAGGACAAAGCAGCAATCCTTTCCAAGGTTGGACTAACCCTGGGGTTAGTGGCACGGGAACTGGGAATCCATTTTTCAGCCAACAAGGGAATAGGTCGTACACCACAGTTAGCTCGTTTCAAAGTATTCCTCCCTTAGCTACAGCTTGGAATCTGTATTAGGGGTTATCAACTCCTTATAATCCTTTAGGAGGAAACCTTGCTGGTTATGGTGGATATGTGGCCGGAGTTAGTCAAACTCTGAATTTTGCTGGATCACAAGGCTTGCCTTTTGGTTTAGCCAGTTCTGCTGGTTACTTCAGGTAGCCTGGTGCCTTCCAAAATCCGGGTCAATCTTTTCAGAACTTTGGGAGTTCCGCCCAGTCTAGGTGGAATCGCCAAGGTCCTCCTAGGCTTTCGTTTCTGGCAACATTGAACTTGCCATATCTCACTAAGTTAACAAACGATCCAATCAAGTACAATCCGGCCTGGCCTCCGGTCCCAACTAAACTCCCTTCAGACATTCCAAAATTCGAAGGGAAGAGCAGTGAGGACCCAGGCGACCATGTAACCACGTTCCATTTGTGGTGCTCATCTAACTCCCTTATTGATGACTCGATTAGGTTGAGACTTTTTCAATGCACCTTGATTGGTAATGCAGCCAAATGGTATATAGAGTTGCCAGGGGGTAGCTTTACATCTTTCGCTGACTTAGCCAATATTTTCTTAAATTATTTTCAGTTGCCTTTTCGATATGATGCTGGAACTGAACTACTGGCCACTTTTCGTCAGGATAAGGCAACTCACATTTCTGACCATATTCAGCAATGGAGATGGAGAAAGAGGCTCATTAAAGCTGGAATCCCTCTGGAGTACCGTCTCGAATGGTTTTTGAAATCTTTACAACCTGAGATCTTCAAGGATGTCTCCATGTCTGGAGTCTATTCTGAGGAGCAAGCCATTTTTAGGGCCCAACAATTAGAATTGATCTACTCTCAGTCTGGGATCCTACAAAAATACTTGCCAGATGCTCTTGGGTCTAAGGTTGACATAGCTAAGTCGAAGCTAGGTCCCCACGCGGATGTTATTGTTGGGTCGATAGACACGAATGCAGTGAACTTGTTGAACCAATTGCAACATTTGTCTTTACAAACTTCTTCTAACAACCAAGTCACATCGTCTAACCCTCCGGCTTCCCAAACCTCTTCGATTAATGTCGTCCAATCCGATAACCCCAAAGGAAATCAAAATTCTAATGGGAAAAAGAAAGGACGAGGTAAGAAAAAGAACCAGGATGGGAAGCCTGACACAAATAAATCTGGCACTAATGCTGGTGGTGGTAGAAATGAGTCTAAAAAGAAAGTCAAGTTTCCATGCAAGTTGTGCAGTGGAGACCATTTAACTCATCTTTGCCCAAAGATTGAAGATGCTCAGTGTTTGTTAGGGTAGCAAGGGACTTCTAGTTCTCAAGCTGTGTTAACCAACCCTTCTCCCCAAGGGCAACAACTTCTTGCTGGCGCGAGTTCAAACCCTGGAACCTCCGTAGGGGGCAACTAGGAAGGGGAAAAATCATCGAATGTTTTCATGGTGGGTTCTAATGTCGATGTGGTTACTCGGTGACGTTATTATGGTGAAGCCAAAACTTCCAAGGACAAGACTGTTCCCGGAAATAACGACATTCATATTGAGGGACCCCCTATTGAGACTATACCACGGATACCGAAAGGTTCCGCTAAATGCGCGACTATTAATCCTAATGATAGGGCCACCTAGAATTACTCCATTGTTGAGGATCTAGCTCAGAGTCCATGCGCCATGTCCGCTTTAGAGGTTCTCCAGTCGTGTCTGGCTCAGCAAAGTGCTTTACTTTCCACGATTGGGGCAGTTGATCCAACTAACTCTTTAGTGCTCACTTTCGACATGTTAAATGTCAAAAAGTGACTCCCTCATCATATCTCTTTCCAAATAAAGTCTACATACCGGAAAATTAACATTTTTTGTACCATTATTGATGAAGGAGCTTCCACGTGCATCATGTCGATGTCATGTTGGAAGGCTATTGGATCGCCTTCGGTTGTTTCTTCACCTACCGTCTTGACTGCATTTGATGGTCATTCTCATAAGCCGCATGGGATTATCCTAGCCTTTCCTATATGTGTTGGGGGTAAGGTCGTCAATATTGAAGTAGAATTCATAGATGCTAACCTAGACTATAATCTCCTCTTAGGAAGGAACTAGGTATACGAAATGGACGTCATTGTTTCGACTCTGTTTCGTGTCATTTGCTTTCCTCATGAGGGGAAAATCGTTAAGGTTGATCAATTGGATTATTGTCCAGTCGATCCTCAAGCAAGCTCTAACTCTACTATTCCTTTAGTGGATAACCCTCATCTGCCTACTGAGAATTTAGGAGTAGGGATGTATTCCTTGTTGATGGGTACTTTTGATATTCCCTCTCCTTTCGCTAAAATCAATGCCATTTCATCATCTAAGGAGTCTCCTCGAGAAGAGTTCTTCTGAACTCACTATTTTTTAGACCCTTGGACCTTGCCTTCACCTACAACCACATTAGTTGAAGCATAAGTGAATGGAATGGAATTCCCTATATCTGCAGCTGAGCTTAGATATCAGTCTATCGTCAACTCTGCAGATGACCATTCTACTCCTTTTTTCGAAAAGGAGTTAGATGGCGATGTGGCCCCGGCTTGGAGCCTTGATTCTACCTCTGCCTTGGACTGCTTAGATTCAGTTTTACCTTCTAAAGAAGCAATCCTCGAAGCAGTGATGGGTATAGATCGACCTTGGGAAGATTTACACCATCATTCATACTTTCTTCCTCCATTGCAGAAGGTAGAATCTAGATTCTCCGAGCTCTATACTAGTGATGTTTGTACGGTGTCAAAACCTTTGGCTCCAACACACGTTCGTGCCAAAGGTAATATGTCGGTGATTTCAAAAACAATACCTATAAACATCTCTAGGGACCCTAACATGATCGAGAATCTCTTCATCGGAATTGAGTGTTCCCCTGAAGAAATTCAAATTTACATCGACCTGTTCAAGGAATTTCGAGATGTATTTGCTTGGTCTTATGAAGAAATGCCTGGCATTGACCCATCTATAGTTCAACATGAGATCAAGACGTATGAAAACACCAAACTAGTTCGTCAAAGGCTTCGGCCAGTTAACCCTCGGAAAGCAATAGCTATGAAAGCTGATGTGGAGAAGCTACTAAAGGTGGGTTTCATATACCCTGTTCCTCTTACTGATTGGGTTTCTAATCTAGTCCCTGTGGATAAAAATCAAGGAACAATCCGAGTATGCATCAATTTTAGGGACCTAAACAAAGCTTGTCTGAAAGATAATTACCCCACACCATTCATTGATCAGATTATCGATGAGTTTGCGGGTAATGAGATTTTTTCCTTCATGGATGGTTTTTCTGGTTATAATCAAATTTCTATCCGTCCTAAAGATCAACATAAGACAACCTTTATATGTCCCTGGGGTACCTTTGCATATAGAAAGATGCCTTTTGGTCTTAAAAATGCTGGAGCCACTTTTCAGCGAGCCATGTCATATGCTTTCCACAACATCAAAAATGTCATCGAAGTATACTTGGATGATCTCGTTGCTCGTTCTTGAAAGAGAACTAATCACCCTAGTCACCTTCGAATGGTTTTCGAGCAATGTCGTTTTTATAAAATCCGGTTGAATCCCAACAAGTGCGTTTTCGTGGTTACGTCCGGTCGGTTGTTAGGGTTCATTGTGTAAAATGAAGGGATTCGGGTTGATCCCTTCAAGATTGAGGCAATAGTTCAGTTGCCTCCCCCGTCCTCAATTCGACAACATCAAAGTATTCAAGGGAAGGATAATTTCTTAAGAAGTTTTATAGTGAACTATGCCGAGATCACTAAAGGGTTCATGTGTTTGCTACAGAAAGGAGTTCCATTTGTATGGGACGACATTGCGCAATGATCGTTTGATGCTTTGAAAAAGGTACTAGTCTCTGCCCCGCTTTTGAGTCCACCGGTTTATGGGAGAGACTTCCTTTTATATCTCGCTGTAGCAGAATCAACCACCGGTATGGTTCTCATTCAGGAGGAAGATGCTCTCACTGAGCATGTCATTTATTATTTGAGCCGAGGCTTAATAGGTCCTGAACTTCGGTATTCTCCTGTTGAGAAGTTGGCCTTGGCAGCTGTCCATGCTGTCCAACGGCTCTGTCATTATATCCTGCTGCGTAAAACTTTTGTCTTAGCGGCGGTCAATCCATTTCAATTTGTCCTCAGTAGGTGAGTGATTGGGGGCAAATATAATAGATGGATAGTCATCTTGCAAGAATTTGATCTCGATTTCTTGTGTACCAAGTCTAAGAAATCCATGGTTTTCACTGAGCTAATTTCTGAGCTGCCTTGTGGAGAGGATATTGTTTATGAGGAAAGTTTTCTCGACGAACATTTATTCCTCATCTCTTCACTCGACCCTTGGTATGGAGATATCATTGTCTATCTCCAGACTTCAAAGTTTCCCTCTACTTTCTCCAAGGATGAACTTCGAAAATTACGTCACCTGGCTAAAAATTATGTTATCATTGGTGATACCTTATACCATCGAGGGGTTGATTCAATCCTTCGGCACTGTTTAACCTTAGAGGAAGCAGAGTCAGTGCTAAATGACTGCCATAGTGGAGCTTGTGGTGGTCATCTATCAGGGCTTGCTACAGCCCAGCGCATCTTACGTGCCGGATATTTTTGGCCTTCACTCTTTAAATACTGTGTGGAAGTGATCAAACGTTGTCACCCCTATCAAATATTTACTCGAAAGATGCGTGCTCATCTATCTCCTCTTTTTCGCGTTGTCACCGTCGGTCCTTTTACTAAGTGGGATATTGATTTTAGAACTTGTAATCTGCCTTCAGCGGCGAATCACAGGTACATTATCGTGGCTGTAGACTACTTTACGAAGTGGGCCAAGGCCATGCCCACTTATAAAAGAAATAGTGAAACGATAGCATTGTTCCTTTTCAATCAGGTTATCTCAAGATTCGGTATCCCAAGAGAGATTGTCACTGATCATGGCAGTCATTTCCAGAATCAACTGATGTCTGAATTAGCTCTCAAATTGGGTTTTCGGTAGGAGCATTCGTCTCCTTATTATCCTCAGGCCAATTGATAGGTCGAGGCAGTCAATAAAACTCTTAAGACGATCCTCCAACAAACAATCGACAAAAATCGGTCCAATTAGCACGTTATGTTGTATTCGGCTCTTTGGGCATACCGGACCTCCGTGAAGACTGCTACTGGTTATACACCTTTTCAGTTGTTTTATGGGATGGAATCTATCTTTCCGGTTGAATGTCAAATTCCATCTCTTAAGTTAGTTGTTGAACTCCTTCCAGAGACTTCGAGTCTCGAAGAGCACCTCCTTCACTTGGAACATCTCGATGAGCAGCATCGAGATGCTGCCACGATGAATGAGGGTCATAAGAAAAGGGTTAAAACGTAGTATGATAAATCTGTCCGTCCTCGAGTATTTTCTGAAGGTGACCTTGTCTTGGTCTATGGCCAAGATAAAGAAACCTTGGGGGCAGGAAATTTTAAGCCTATGTGCTACAGTCCTTTCATTATTAAACGAGTTTTAGAAAAAAGGTCATATGAGTTAATCGATTTTGAGGGAAACAAGCTGGCGGAGCCCCGAAACGTGCTCTACCTAAAGAAGTACTTTGCTTAAGTAGGAGTTAGGCAATGGCTTCTTTGTACATGATGTATATTTGTACATATATCATCAAGAGTTTTTGATATCAATAGTTTTTGGTCTGCTGTGGCAGGTGTTGATCGATGACTTGGTCTATTTTGGGTTTGCTGATGGTGCTAGTTGGCACACTCATAATCTCACTTCCGCAACTTGGGTACTCTATTATCCAACTGGTCAATTGATGGTATCAAGAGGCATATGCATTGGTCCTTCTTCAAATAATATGGCTGAGTATACTGTCGTTATTAATTTACTATTCGAGGCAATTTCTCACGAGATCGACTCGTTGGTAGTTTATCTTGATTCTCAATTGATAGTGTCACAATTAAACACCATTTATCGGGTAAGGTATCCATGTTTATATTGCCAGTATTTAAGGGTGAGGTTGTTGCAAATATCATTTGTTTATATTAATTATTTTCACATTTCAAGATCTCATAATTGGTTAGCTGATTCTATCGCTAATCAAGCATTAGACTGGCACATCAATCATTCATCACAATAAAATCAAGCATCAAAAAGTCAAACTGTATATCTATATATATATATATATATCATAAAGCATCTCGGGTGTACATATGTTGTCCAAAAATATACAAAATTGGGACTCAAATGCCCATAATCATGTCCGGCATATCTAATGCCCCGGCTCAGGATGAGCGCCAAGTAGATAACTATCGCATTGGCCACACACCGAAAAGTGCGAACCCAGTCACGTGGCATGCCAACCACATGACGCTGCATATCCTCAGGAAGATCCTCTATGGCATCCATCAGTACTTGACAGCTCAGTCTCGTCAAGTGTCGCTTGACGTTATTTAGAGTTCGTTTTGTCTCAGCAGCCGCCTCTTCGGCTCCTCGGCTACGCCGTCCATGCCGCCGGAACCCATCTGGTCGTACTGGCCCAATATCTGGAACATGATCATCATTTTAGTCATTTGAATCCCATCAAAAATATTTTTCAAAATGCATCATTATATTTGAAAAATCCATAAAAAAAATCATAAAATAAAAAATTCTTACCAATCTCGCCCCATGCTCTATTCGGTGGTAATGGTAGGTCAAGATCTCCTAGAAAATCCAACCCAACATAGGGGTAGTCATCTACGACGATGATCTGCTAATCCCACCAGGTGAAGAAGTCATCGTCGAAGGCAGTCCTTGGGACCTCCCCACCCCCCCGACGTTTCATCAGATCAGCCCACTAGACAATACGTGGATCTCGTGGGGTGTTGATGAAAACTGCTACCCTAGGGTGGAGTGCAGAAACCTTCTCGAAAAAGAAAGTACAGGATACTCCCATATCCAAAGTTATTGGTCTATCCCCTCTTGAGAGAAGTGAGCTAGCTCTTCATGTTCGCTAGAAGAGGAGTACACCAGTCGAACACAGTAATGAGACAGTCAACTGCCATGCTTATGGTTAGCCGTGATGCTTGATGCAGAGAGGATGATCCATTCACTCGAGCTATGGTGAATAGGATTATCCTCAGTGATAAACTCGCCACATGTGTGATAGAAATCTAGCTCCCAACCTTCTTGGGATGTTTCGGGCAATATATCTGTACGTAGTCCTCTATGGTGAGACTGCTCCGTGTCCTACCCCGGGAATGTACTACCTCTCCCCTTTGGGAAAGTCCCGTGATGAAATAGATATCCTCCACTTCTACCCTGAGTGGCATTTGGTCAATCATAAAGGCTTCCTCCTTGACGTCCCAATAATCAATGAGCATCTCAAAGAGACATATGTTTGCCTTCATATTTGGCAGTTTGAAGAATTTAAGCAAACCGGATCCCCGTAGGGCATCCAAAGCTTGAGGATCATTCATGACTTCATTATCCACCGCTGTGTGCTCTCTTTCATGCCAAGTGACCGGAATTCTGAGAAAAAAATGGTTTGTAACCGTTAGTTTTTGTTTAAAATTGGTTCGCCGCATACACGTGGGTCCCTATGCACATAGTCGCCTATAGGGCCCGCGTGTACGCAGGTTTCATATTACCGACCTGCGTATATGCCGCGGGGAAATTTTGGGCAAAAAATTCAACGGTGAAACATTAACTAAAAGTCTTAAAACCAGTCAGAATCAATTGCAAGCTAAGTATAAGAGTTACCTGGAGGTTTTTGAAGAATTTGAACGATCGAATTTGGTATACGGGAAGTTTGCTCCTTTTGCTCCAAATCTTTGCTCTCAAACTCAAATGGTAAAAATGGTGAGTCCAAAATGCCTTTTATAAGTTTTGGAAATGCAAAATTTTTTCAAAATTTTATTTTGTTTGGCCTCATGTGACTTTTAACTTGGGAGCTTGGAATGTCGAGAATGGTTTGTTTTTTAGGACAGTTTGGACGTTTTTTCGATAGTTTCAAGACGGTTCCATGACTGCTGACCCGTCATGGCAGGTATCGTTGTCTGACTAGCATATAGGTTAGCGAAACCATTTTTCTGTTGCATTATGCATAGTAGCCTTCATTCATCGATACATCTGCCATAGGGTCGGCCCCATCGTGTTATGGTTCGTAAGCCATCTTCACTCACCGTTTTTTAAATCATGACACGATGGTGGAGCCATCCTTTACATGGGCATCGTAGTTAGCACCTCACTCACATTTTTTGCCCATGCTACTCCGATTTGAGTAGGCTCGGGAGTCCTCTATAGTCCCGCCATGACTTATGCGTTGAAGACTCATTCCTCTTAGCTTCTTCACTTTGTTTTGGCCTTATACCCTAGAGGCTCCTTTGTGTTGAGTTGTACTACTGCATTCCATGTTGACCACTTGCACCTTTTGGCCTAGAGCCGGCTTCACTTGGACTCATGTTTAAGCCAACTTTTGACCATGACGACTACAAAATGAACCTTGAATATCTTTGACTTCTGCAACTTGACACACCTTGACCCGTGGAAGGAACGTACCTTTGAGTGTCACTGACCAATTTTCACCTCCCTGCATTGAGCATAGAAATGTTCCATTCCCAGGAACTAGATCATCTGTTTCACCGTAACTCGTTCTTTCCACTATACCATAGCATTATTTTATTTCTTTTTCAAGCTTAACATAAAAAGACAAAAAAATTAAATATTCCAAAAAAAAGAGCAGGAACGGGATAGTATTTCCATTTATTGTTGGCAGCTAGAGTCAGTCATGTCGCCCTTGAACAAAGCACTCAAAACAAAGTCTCCTCTATTTAGTCGAGATTTAGTTTGACTTAGGTATGCCTCAACCTTGTTATTGAGCCAGTTCTCCCCCGATTGGTTATCTCTTCCAATCATATGGAGGGTTTGTTCGTGCCTCCTGCATGATGAACTTATACAAAGTCATCATATGCTGCCACATAGTCACATTGAGTCGTGCTTTTGTTCAAGAGAAGTTAGCCTGAGTTGGCCTCTATGTGGTGCCCCTTGATTCATTTTTCAGTCAGCCATCCCTGGTTGTCAATGTCATGTCTATTATCACATAAGCTATATTGGTCCTTTACTCGTGCCGGTTTGAGAAGGTGTCCATTGACTTCTTGCTGGTGGTCTTGTCCTTATCGACGATGACATCTTGCTCTGAGGACAGGCCTAGAGCTACACTCTGGCCCTATTTTCATTATTGATAGGTCACATTGTGCTCAGCATCGATCAATATCATGGGACTTTGACTGAGTAGTTTCCCTTGTGTTCTACATCAGCTTACATTATCACACATTGGGATTCGTGTAGTACCTTGCTTTCCATTTGACCCTATTGGTAGATACCTCGCCTCTGTGTCAGCTTTCATTATTGGTTGGTTCAGAGGGTTTCTGTCATGCGCTAGCCATATCTTGTGTATGCCGGAAATGTACTTCGGTTGGGTTACTCCATCTCTTTCGTCCGATTCCTTCCACATTACTGGCCTACGTGTTACACTCGCGCTAGATTGATGAAGGATGCCTTAATGCCTTCCTTCTAGCGGATCTTTCCCTATCGACTCCGACTCATTGCTCTGGGACAAAGATCTAGAGTCCATTTGGCAGTACCTTGGGGTTTGCAGTCATTAGTGGCAGATCCTTCACTATCGAAAGTGGGAAACCATCATTGTCTCCTGATCGATAGATTCTTACAGGTGTTCGACTCCAGCTCATCTATTCACACTTGTTGGATTGTACTGGGTACCTTGACGCTCATTATCATTATCGGTGAGTAGTTTTGCGTTTGTTAACGGTATACATAAATGACCAGTAATCAAACAATTTCTCACATGGTCGACTTCAAATCATTTATTCCCATGGTGTAGAAATGTACCACGGCGGTCGGTGAAGACCTCAGGTTGTATCAGCATTCATTGGTTCACTTGACAGTTGCTCATGTTGTTGCTAGTTGATACCACTCCACCTTATATGTTGCAGTCAGTCATGGTGACATTCTATATGCTAGCACCTAAGTTTGCAGTGTAGTACCATCCTTTTCCATCATTTTTAGTCGGTACCTTTCGGGATCAGTCCTTGATATCAGTGATCCATTGTATTTTTTAGCATCATTGACAGTCTTATATGTAATATTCAGACATGTACTTGTTCGATCATGATTAGATGATCCATTATGTATTTTCCAGTCATTTATACTTGTATACTTAGTGGATCCGCTTGTACTTGATATGTGAACATGCTTTGCTTTCTCTGAGCATGGGAATGCCCGCCTCAAACAGTGTTTCTCTCTGATCTCCTTTTCTGGCTTGGCATGCTGAATTCTACTGAAGTCCTCCTCAGTTTTTGATAGATTTCCTTTCCATGTACTTGATTAATACATTTTGGCCATCATGTACCCCTTCTGACCTAATGTATTAGGGGGCATCTGTTATAGCTCCAAATCTCACTATTATGGTTTGTGATCCTGCACTCATGGCCTAGGGCAACCCCTTCTTCGAGACCTGGTCCAAAATTTAAAAAGCAGTGTTTTATTCCTTATACGCGACATTGCCCTGAGTTAAATGCGTGTATACGTGGGTAGGCATATACCCAACCCGCGTATATGTATTAAAACACTTAAAAAAAAATAAAACTCCTTAATTTTGGGCGGAGATCGCGGGTTTTACCTGCTGATCACTTGTTAGTGCCCGTGGCCCAACTGTTCCCAACCAACTCCCAACTAAAAAACTACTTTGGGAGAGGTATAAAAAGACCTCAAAGGGAAGGCATAAAGGAGGAGAGAAGAGAGAGAAAGGTTATTATACTGAGATTTTTCCCCTGACCAGGTCTGAAGACCCTTGTGCCTTCTGCGATTCCCCCACTTGTATAGGAAACCCTTGTTTCCTTGTGTGTTGATGTTCATCCACTAGTTATGGCATCATGGAGTGAGTCATGGAAGGAGATATGCTAAAGGCTTGAGGCTGGACAAATCCGGAAGGAAGCTTTGCTTGGAGCCTGTGAAAGGTTACTCAGGTGATATTACTCCTTTTGTACATTCTATTTGTCTATAATAAAGAAACACGTCTTGGTTCTTGATATGCATCTTCTTTATGTTTATGATATTCATGTTAGAATTCATATGTGAATGGTTATTTAAAGTTCATAACTAACTACCTTCCTTTATAACATGAAGATGATTTCTTTATAAGTCTTTGTCCATATACTACTGTATTCTTTAGAATTGGTTGTTTTGCAGGAAAAAGGAGCGAAAGGGACTTGAAGAAGGGTTTGGACCCTAAAGGAACTTCTCGAACGTAGGACCTGAGGTACACCCCTCTTACTATAGAATTTGCTTATAATAGCATAATGTCTGTGTGAATGTGTGTTTCTCTATTTAGACAACTTTCAGTCTGCTACCCCAAAAGCCCTAGGGGAACATTTCCCTCAACAATGATTTCCCAGAAACTGTTATTTTGAACTAGGCTTATATTTTCCCAGGCTCTATTCCAGATGTGAGAACCTTTTAAATTTCTAGACATTCTTATGAGATCATTAGTGTACCAAGAGCTGACATATTTCTCTTTCTAGATCCTTGCCCACTGGGCTTTTGGCTCTTGAACCCAGCGCCACCAAAGCTTGGCTCCTAGAACTTTACTAATAATCTCTTGATCATCCAAGCCTAGGCCACCCTGGCTCTTGGGTTTAGAGATTTTGTCCCAAGAGACCAGGGCCCATTTCTTCTTAGTTTCTTCCTTACCCCAAAGGAAATCTCTTTGTATGCTCATGAATTTCTCTAAAACAACTTGGGGAACTAGGAGGGACGATAACATGAAAACCGGGATAGATTGCAGGACCGCCTTTGTCAGTACCAACCTGCGTGCCAGGTTCAAGACTCTAAAGGTCCAATTTTTGACTTTGTCTTGCAGTTTATTAAGCACCGGTTCCTAGATACTCTTGTGCATTGGTCTGCCTGTGAGAGGAATTCCCAAATACTTTGTGGGGAGGGAATCCCTTTCGAAGCCAAGAATTCTTGAAATATTTCTCTGAATAGAAATGTTAGTGTTTAAGAAGAAGATTTTGGCTTAGAGAGATTGACTTCCATACCTATAGCCAAGGCAAATTCCTTCACGATTTGATTGTAGGCTAAAGCTTCTTTGACTGTGGGGATTCCTTGCAGCATGGTTTCATCTACAAATTGTTGGTGAGTCAGAGCTTGACCATTCTCAGATAATTGAAGGCATTTGATTTTTCCCACTCTCTTGGCATGCTTAATGGATCTTCCAAGTCCCTCCATCATGAGAATGAAAATAAAGGGAGAGAGTGGGCCTCCCTACCTGAGGTCTCTAGAAGGAATGAAGATCTCTTAGGGTGAGCCATTCACCAAAATTGAAAAGGTGGAAGAGGTCACTAGAGCCATGACCCATCGGACCCAGCGGTGGTTGAACCCAAAAGAAGTGAGAAGCTTTTTGATGTAGATCCAGTTAACTTTATCATATGCTTTGGTAATATCCAATTGCATGATCATCCCCGCCTAATTTTTACTGGTAAGCGTGTGGACCACCTCATGGGCTTGAATAATTTTATTTAAAATTTGTCTACCCTCCACATAACCTGATTTTTCCTCTGACACTAAAGAAGGAAGGATAGGTTTTAGTCTATTAGCCACTACCTTGGATATTATCTTGTAAGCCACATTACATAAAGCTAGGGGTCTGTACTTATTTGCAATTTGAGCTGAATCCTGTTTGGGGATCAGGGTGATGAAGGAGGTGTTAAGGGCTTTCAAGATCATTTTACTACCCATGGAATCCTCCACCACATTCAGAATATCCTATTTGAAAATATGCCAACAAGCTTTAAAAAAATCCACGTTGAAACCTTCCGGACCTGGTGCTTTGCAATTCTACATGTCTTTGAGATCCTCACTGACTTCCTATTTGATAACAGGTCTGTTTAGGTTAAAATTTTCCTCTCTAGACACCAGCTTAGGGATATGCTTTGTAATTTCCTTGATGGATTGATTGTTGTCTGGATTGTTTTCCCGAGTGATGTTTCGGAAATACTGAACAAGCAGAACTTCAATATTCTTATGAGTGTTCTTAAGCTTCCCATTCTCATCCTTTATCGTAGAGATTTTTTTGTATGCTCTGTTAGCCATAGTGGATCTGTGGAAAAATCTTGTATTCCACTCTCCTTCCTTGAGCCATTGAACCCTAGACTTTTGCCTCCAGAATGTTTCCTCTTGTTTGCATAAATTTTCCCATTCTTGGTGATGCTTATCAGCTTAATCACTTTTGACTTTGTCAAAGCGATCTTTGATTAGTTCCTAGTTGAGTTCCTGTATTTTGATTTCCAATGATCTTTTGTTCATAAAAATGTTACCAAAATTATTCTTGTTCCATTCTTTAACCCTTAACTTGACATGCTTTAGTCTTTTATGAAGGAGGTACATTTTTTAGCCTTGGTATTGTAAGTCTTCTGACCACCATTTTTTGATGTCACTGATGAAATCGGGGTGGGAGAGCCAGATATTCTCGAATCTGAAGGGCTTGTTCCTGGGAGAAACCAAACTCTTGATTTCCAATTGAATCAGCCAGTGATCGAAACCTCCAAAGGGAAGGACTTTTTCTATTATTTCTTTATCTGTAAGCATAAGCTCCTCTAATATCATGAACCTGTCTAATTTAGAGGCTACATGTGCCTTACCTACTCTTTTGTTGTTCTAGGTAAAGAGGGCATTGCTCAATTCTGAATCAACCAATTTCATATCATATGTGAATGCTTAGAAAGCTAAGGAGTCTTTGTTTACCGCTCTAGTGCCTCGTCTTTTTTTTTTGAAAGAGATTTGATCATATTAAAATCCCCTCCCATGATCCAAGGAATCCCAGCCTATATATTCTTGAGATCAATTAGGGATTCTAAAAATTTGAGTTTTTCATCTATTCTTTGAGGACCATAAACATTTGTGACCGGGAAGGTTTCTAAAACCCCCACTAGTTGAATGACCACTAATAAGTAATTTCTAGATGCTTCTGCGTCCATTATATTGATTTTCTGGGGATTCTAAAGAGTTAGAATTCCCCCCACTGTGTTTATAGCTTTAACCTCTAGGAACTCAAATCTATTGAGCCATTTGCTATGAATTTGTTTTATTTTCTGACTGGAACATTTCATTTCCTAAATTAAGATAATGTCCAACATTTCTTATTTAATTCTATGACTAAGCATCCTTTGTTTTCTTTTACTACCTAGACCTTTTATATTCCATGATGTGAACTTCATGTTTAAATATTTGTAAAGGAGTAACTAGTTAGTTCTTTCATCTTACCCGAGTCTATCATTAACTTTCCACACTCCACAAGAGGTCCTTCTGCTTTTTCCTACTCCTCTTCTTTCCTACATTTCTGGTAGCTAATCTTGGAGTTGATTTCATTATTTTCACAGCTCTGTATTCCTGCTTGTAAATGGTCTTTCGTTTATCTAATCCCCTCTCCTAAGTTTTCCATAAAAATAGCTGTTGAATTTTGTTGCAGTCTTCTTAGGGTAGTTAATTTATCCCTCCCATGCTTCCCTGTATCAAGAACCCTTCCAGATCTAGATGTTCCTTGTGTAGAATTTCCTGAAGTTCATGGTCCTCCAGATCTGTTTCACTCTGGGTCATTTCCTCATCCATCTCTAGTTCTGTTTCACTCATTATAGCTTCTTCCTTATTATCAGTCTCTTGTGTTGGGTAGCAGTTTTCTTCCTTTTCCTTTTCCTTTTCATTAGGGTCTTCCTCCATAGATTGGTCTTCATTTGCCATTTCTTGATTCTCTTCCAGTACTTATTACCGACTTTCACTGGCCTTTTGAGCCTCATTACAATGTTTCTTTGGTCCTTCTTTTCCACCTTTTCCTCTACTTTTCACTTTCTAAAAGCTTTCTGTGTCCTTCATTTCCTTAGGTTTGCACTTGTTGTTTGCTTTACTAAGAGGGAAATCTCTAAACAAGTGTCCATGTTCATGGTATTTACGACATCTGAATGGGATATGATCATAGTCTACAGTTTGCACCCATTCCTCATCAAAAACTTCCAGAATGACTTCATACGGAACAGCTCCTGATAGATCCATTTCTACATAGATCCTTGCATAGGGAGTGTATTTCCCTCTTCTTCTGTCTTCTGAAGCTTTGACAAAATGTCCTAGTTTGTTGCCAATGGCAGAAAGCAATTCAGTTTGCCAATAATCAAGAGGTAGATAATAGAGCCTTACCCATATAGGTATCGAAGTGAAAGTTTCCCGCTATGGAACAAAGTGCATCATCCAAGGCCGCATATAGAGGTCAGTTGCTGCATAAAAGTAGGGTCCTCCTTCGAATATTCTATCTTTGTCTTCGATGTTTGTGAACACCACAGTGAAAAATCCCTTTGACCCAAGATGAAGGTCTATACTTCCTTTGGGTTTCCAGGGATACTTGATCCATATCTATAAAGCCTTTTCCGTGGGCCATAATCTCATAAATTTGCAGATTATGGCATAGGTCCCCATATGTTCCTTGTGCACCTACAGTGCAAGATCGTTTAACACTACTCTAGGAGTGATCTCCATTTTGGGTTTGCATGGTCCCTTTTGTTTATTGTTCCTTTTTCCTTGGCTTTTATCTTCTTCCTCCTTGTCTTTAGTGCTGACATTTTCCTTGGGCCTGCCCCCATCTATCTCCTTTTCATTATTACTTTTTTCTTTTTCCATAGAATCTCTAACTTTAGCCAAAGGGGACTTGCCTTTGCTAGCAACCATGCTCTTGTATGAGGGAGGGGAGCTCCCTCCTTTGTGGTCCTCGATTAGGAGCAAGAATTGAACCTCTCTAAAACCTAAGATGCACGTTTTTCTCCTGCTCCGCATTTTCAACAGAGGATGACTCTCGATGTCACATGGTTTCACTGTAAGTATTGAAAGTGAGCTTCTCTTCCTTCCTCACACAAATCAGGAAAAAATCGACATGGTAATTTGTAAAAGCTTCTAAATTAATTAGTTAAAGTAACAAATGGTTGAATAAGTCCTCCATTCCAAGTGGTGATGATTATGTTTGGATTTTTTCAAAGTTGTGCACTCTTGATCCTAGCCCAAAGATGAATTTCACCTAGGATATTTTATATACATAATTTTGGAGTTGAATATTGCTTGGTTGAGTATGACTGTGTGTAAGAGAAGGCTTCGTAGAGTGAGTATGCTTCAGAACTATTGGAGATCATAGATGCTTTAGTGAGTGAGTGTAATGGTAGTTAATGGAGAATATTTTTGAAGCAGTGCATCACTATTCAAATCAGATTTGATACTATTGTAGCAAATATTGTTTGGTGAGTTTTTGCATGCCATTGGAGTACATTTTTTTGGTGACTCTCTGTAACATCCTCCTCCCACATCTACCCAGGTAACTAGACAATCGGGGTAAACATGCGACGAGAAGCTAATATGATTAGATTTGACCTCGTATGTGACCTTAAAGAAGTGGAATCGATGGAAACATCACACACACTCATCCAACATTAGATTCAGAACCCACATAAACCAATCCAACACTTTAGACAACTTTCCCTTGGGTCCTACTAAAGTTTTTACCATCTTAGGCATGATAGCATCCAAAAACTCAAATTCACTCTCATAGGCTTATGTACCAGCATCCATGGACCCAATATGCTAGTTTTGTGACAACAACCCCAGGATTTAAGACACCTTTTCAGGCCTAAAGCCCAGGTCATTTCCCAGAATGGAGTGATAGGTCAAGATTAGTAAAATAATAGGAAATAATGACGCCAAACAAATAAGTTGAACAAGACCTTAACCAAAACCCTACTAGCCATGACAAGAATTTCGTCAAACATATCATCAACATGTAACCTATAAGTGTAAACAATAGAATTAAATGTAGGGATATCATACTTATCTTAGAATCTCTATGAACCATTGTTCCCTCATGTCATTTTCTGCATTATCATCTATTAATCCATATATACATTATCCATTCATACACAAGTAAAAACATGCTAAGAGCCATACATAGGTGCTCCCATAAAACATACATATAACTAGCATAATAGGGACAAAAATATCATAAACATATCAACCATAAAATACACATATACATCAATACATTTATGCATGAAAATAAATAGAATGAGTTTCTCATTAATGAATGCAATAAACCAACCAAAGATGGGACTACCACATTCCACCCAACCATAGATTGGATAATCCAAGTCTCTCTTCAGCCAATCACTATCGTGCCATATTTGAAGCCTGAATGTGGGACTCATAGAACACAACTAAAATCACCAACAAACATGGATGCCACCAAAGTTCTCTACCTACACCATGAGGAATTTGAGTACCTCATAGTTTCGTAGGCTTTCGCGTAATCTACAATCCAATCCAGGGATCACTAGACCCTACACCAAGACACAATCTCTAGGCTTTGTTGTACATCCCATCTTAAGACTACTATGCCAAATAAAGAGAGATCCACCCCTTGGCTTTACCTTATATCCTGCCACTCACTAGCAAGGATTTCTAGGCCCACCAAGGCACATAATCTTAGCGTTACTGCAACCTACAGTCTGGTTCAGGGGTTACTAGGCTGGTGGCTTTACCATGATCCACATTCTAGTTTAGGGACCACTAGGCCATATGTTTTTCATTTCGAAGATCCACCCCACTAATATTTGAATCCATCTGGTCATCAACATTAACTGAATATGAGAACCCTTCTAATCAATGCTATCAAGAAATGAAAAGGATAGGCTGAAGAAGACTATCAGACCTCACAAAACCTTTGCCATGATAGAAAAGAACCACATACAATACCATGCATACCAAATATAGAAAATAAAATACACATGCAAGTGTTGACAAGGTTAATCCTCTTTGCAGACAAAGACTATCCCTCTAGCCTAATCAGTGGGTCTAGCAACTGAAGTGACAATCAACTAGACACCTTCCCAAGTTACAATTGAAAATAAGAACGATGGAGATGGCCTACCTTATTCTAATGCTATTCCAATTTTCTTTGTTGAGGACCCTTAACGACTTGTGTCATAGGCTTGTTCCTACTAATCTCAGTGTTTATGCACCTGTACAAGTGATCAAGACACAGCAAGGAATTCCAAAACAAATAGCAAATCCAATAGCAACCTACTTAATTGATCCAGGAATGTCAAGCTAAATGATATATGAACATATACATTTTGGGAAGATGATCCAACAGTTGTGTATTATTAGAAAATAAAGGGAATCTTCCAACCAAAGCCTTGACATTGATAGGCTCTCCTTGAGTGGCAATCTAAGTCCAAGCCAAGAACTCTCCAAGCACTCCTTCTCTAAGTCAAATTAATAGCCTCTAGGCATAGTATTAGCATAAGGGTGCAAATAGATATGGACCAACCATTTTGGAATGGGAGAGGGTGAATTTATAAACTGGGAAAGGGAGTTAAGACCTCTCCAAAGATAGGATTAGGCCCTCATATCAAGGAGGTAGTTCATAGGGATAAGAAGAAGAGGCCAAGTTGGGAAGATTCAACCTCATCTATTCCAAATAACCTCCATTGCGTCGCTCTAGAAGCTTATAGATCATGAAGCTTCTCATCCTCTTTGGGATCATTGTGGGTATGGAAGGGAAGAGAGCGATGCCATCACTGGTCAAGTATAGTGTGAGATGTGACCATCATTGTTTTAAGCCTTATAAGAGCAATGATTCTCCATTTAGGGTTTTAGAGCTATTTCTTCAGGGAAATCTCAAGGTATTTTCCAATCAATTTTTTAGGAGGGATCTGAGCTATATACGTGAATAAGTACACTGAATAATGGTCATGTTTCAGGCACTTCGAGGTATGTCACAGGGAAGTGCAGAAGGTGTGACAAAATATTGTGTAACATATGCCCCTTAAAGCATGAAGTCAGAATGAGGATTGATGGCTAATATGCTTTATGAGCTTTTGCAAGGACAAGGATACACAATGTCAGGAGACCTGCAAATCAAGAATGCATATACGTACACATATCTTGTTGGAAATACTGAGAGGGGGGGTGAATCGATATTTATTTTTCAACTATTATTTTACCAGTTAAACATTTACATTCATAATAGAAGATGAACAACAAGTATCAATGCTTTTATTAATATAATCTTTGCAATAAAATAGATACAATATATAAATGGTTGCAATCAGTTTCCAAGCACCAACTTGGACTTTTGTGAGGTTCAAACCTCCAAAGCTCCAACTCTGTTTTGCCAAGGCAACAATCTTAGACTTATGAGCACCAACTCCCAATGACTTCAATCCTTCTAGTTCTTGAGACACCAACCCTTGCTACTTCTAAGGCACCAATCCCAAAGACTCCAATCCTTCTTACTTTTGAGACATCAACCCCAAGGACTCCAATCCTTCTTACCTCTGAGGCACTAACCTCAAGGGTTTCGACCCAATATTGTCAAGGCATATTTGATAGTAATGTTATTCTCTTACAAATCTTCTTTACTGAGTTCTGTCTGTTTACAACTTCACTCTATTTTCAATGCTATTGTATCAATGATAGTCAATCTTCTTATGAAGGATTCTTTACAACTCTTCATAATATCCACATAGATTCTCCAATAGCCTTCATGACCTCTGATAATGTCTCCACATAGCTTTAGTGAGTCTACCATTAGTTGCACTAAGCTCTAGATAAGAACCGGCTTTCTGTTCAAGCATCTGTTCTAGTTGTCACAATAAATGCTTCAGCCTGATTGCTTCTCTGCAGGCTACTTCTCTCTTCAAACAATGTTAGATAAAAACTTTATCCATTACAACACATAATTATTCTCCAAACTACAATTCATACCCGATTAATTCTTTTATAGGGTAAAATGATTAGCTGAGAATCTCACCCTTTGAATTCCTCCTGTCTTGTTGGTGCTTCGGCCCTTTTCTGTTCTGTTGGACCCTACTGCTGCCTCTGTTTCCTCCATCCTTTTCAACAATGTTCAACCACCTTTCTTGTTCTCTATGTTCCATGTTTTATTCATTCTTTATGCCTATAACTGTTGGTTTCCTCTTTCTGCTACCCCTTCGGCTTCCTCAATGCTCACTTTAGCTTCCTTTGCGTTGGGTTATCCTTTGGCTTCACGACTTTCCTACTTCCTCGGTCTCTTTGTGCTCACAAACACTCCTAGGACACATTGATTCAATGACGAGGACCAAATACATAGAGAAAAATTGTTGCATAAAACTGTAACAGAGCCCCTTTTTCTTTTAATGATAATATGCATACATAAGACTTTATTGTTTAATGGAGAGACTGTACCAATCAGGATGGACCCACATGCCACATCCCAATCGCAATCGCAATCAGCTTTCATTCAGGCCTCTTGAACTATCGGGAGAATTTCTTATGTGTTTTTGGCCTTAAAACCCTGGGCAACATAAACACTGAAATACACAGGAAATATAAGAAAATCTTACCAAAACTCTGAAGGATGGACTTCAAATTTATTACACCCACATTTACACTTGCATCGGGTCCGCAGTGTAATCGCAATTTAAAGTCACAGATTATCATGGTCCTGTATAAGTTGGGCCCATAACATCGTTGATGGCCAATGGCCCTTCTGGACGTGATATAATATTGAGTTGTGTTACAATCAGACCATCGGGTCCATGGCATATGTCATAATCAGTGCTTTCAAAGCGGCAAGGCCTTAAGCTCTTGTGATATGGCAGATGCGACATACAATAAAGTCATATTGTAAATTTTACGCACTCCGCAACATTCATCACAATTGGCGCCTGTAGGAGGACAGCCCTTTGGGTATTGTGATATGTGAGTACCAATAGGGTGGATGCAATATAATATACACCCGAACATATAT
>APFE031499526.1:160173-192623 GCA_000404065.3 Pinus taeda
ATATATATATATATGACATATATATGTCTCCTCCTGTAGCTCTGATAGCTCTATTTGCTCCTCCCTTTTGCTCTTTTTTGCCTCCTCTGGCTTGGAAATGTCTTTCAAAGACCTCCTTTGATACCTTCATACTTTGATGGCTTCTAGCTTTTCTGATATGCCTCTCTTGCTCTGATATTATGCAATATGCTTTGATATTCCTCCTTTGTTAACTCCTCCATTAACAAACTCTTACTTATGGCTTGGCTATCCTGATGGCCTTTCTCCTATCTCTTCAAGGATCTACTTTTCTTCCCCTTGGTTTCATATCATCATCTAGTATATAGAATATTGCCATATTGACATCAATGACAACCTAGGTCAGCAATCTCCCCCTTTGTTATTGATGGAAATATTCTTCTTCTCTCCCCCTTTGACATCAATGGCAAAGGAGTGCTCTGGGACTCCCCCTATCAAACTACTTTTGTTCTTCATAAATGGTAGGTCTTCATGGGTCTATGACTCCCCCTATCATAGTGCTCTTCTTTTTACTCAAGATAGAAGGATTGATGCTTTATCATCAATTAGCACATTATTCCCTCTTCATGTCTTAGAACTACTTTATCATGGCTTCAACAATTCTTAAGATTCTCTACTTCAGTGCTTTCAATCAGATTGCAAAGAACCATACACCAAGTGTCCAAGTCCAGGTTTCTTATGCTTCAATCCAAATTGTTTTCTCCACAGTCAGAATTGAGATGCCTTCATAGTTCAAATCAAGAGAAAATGCCACTGAAATTGTCTTTGTTGTTATCTTTCTTCAGATCCGAGTTCCTTTGTGTTTATGTGCTTCTTCGTAATTCACTGCCATCCAGTATTCAGAATCATTGCATTTGGATGAAATGGTGAGAGGTTGTGACTCACTATTGCTGTATTTTCTAAGTGACGAGTATCAGCTTAAGTTATATTTGACTGGACAACATTCTCCTTTCTGTGAGCCATCTTTTCCTTGTGTTCTTGTACATATCTCAACAAGTTGTTTCCCTACCAGATTTAGATATCCAATTTGTGACTTTATTTTAAATTCATTTTTCTGATTTGCATCTTCTTGCAATGCTTCAATTTTTTTATATGCTACTAGCTGCTCTTACTTCAAACTCCATTCTAGATGTATCTGTTTTTTTGAAGGTTGCCTCTATTTGTGTGTATAATTTACCTGTTCTCACATTAAATCCTTGAGTCAAGACATTTAACATCTGTAATATCAACACCATAGTTATTTTCCCTATTTCTCTTAGCATTAGATGAACTTCTATGTTGCTCCAAATACTACTTAATGATTAAGTGGAAAACATCTTTAACAACAGCCCAAATAATAGTTACAGGATCATGTTCTTCAATGGAGTGCTCCTGAGAAATGATCTTTATCAAAGAATGACTGTTAATATAGCTCAAGAAGGATTTCATAGGGATCCTTTCACTAATACGTTCTGCAATAATGATCAAGAATCACAGGCTCCCCCTAACTGCATGCATCATCTCTTTTGGTAGAGTCTTCCCATCAAATTCTTAGATTGTCAAAATTCAGGCCAATGACGTGTTGTGGGCTAGAGAGTTCAAGGGACTTTCAGATTGTATTTGCTTCCTTCTCCATACTTGTGTAACTTTCTTCTTTTGCATGGTTCTAGCTTGTGTAAGAGCCCAAGTTAAGTTACAATCACGTGCCATATGACCAATGTTATGAAACATGAAGCATTCTACATTGTTCATGAATAAGAGTTCATGATTTCTTCTTACAAAATTGTTTCTTGGAGATTGTTGGGGACCATAATATCTATCTCTATGAGATGGTTGGGGACCATAACATCTATCTTTATGATATGCTTTACATTCTTTTTCCATGTGACCAAAGTTTGTACAAGAATAACAATAACCAAAAAATGAACTTTGGTACCTAGGAGATGGAGATTTCCTTGATGTACTTCTGAATATTTTCTGCCTTGACATCCTTTGATGATAACCATTGCCTCTCACATCTTTGACATCATCTACATTTCTTCTTGGAGTAGGATTTCTTTTATTGTAGCCTTGATGTTTCTCCTTGCCTTTGTTGGAACTAGGAGCATCACCATTTCTTTTTGGCTTCTTCACATCCCTTTTGTTTGAAGTATTACCATTCTTGGTTGAGGATTCACCTACATACCCAAGACCTGATTTATCAAATGGACATTTGTGATAGCTGAGCATGTCATCCAAGGCTTGAGAGCTCTTCAAGATTTTGTTCGTCCCTTCAACCTTTTTCTTGAGGAAGAAAATCTCTTCTTCCAATATTTCACACTCATTATTCTTCTTATCAAGTTGTTTCTTAGTTTCTTCCTTGATACAAGTAGCTTCATCTGCTTCTATTTTGAGGGAGATGATATCTAACTTCATTTTGAATATTTCTTCATGCTTTTCTTTCAGTTGACAGATCATGGTGTTTCTTTCCTTTCCTGCTTCATCAACCTATCCTTCTATGATTTCCAATGCTTCCATTGTCTTCTCAGCTCCTTGTGCTTGTTTCCTTGCTTCTTGTAATTTAGATTTGAGAGAGGAGACCTCTACCTTGTACTGACCAATCTCTTCTTCAAGTTTTTTCAAGCTCTTGTGCCTTTTTTCAATTTGACTTGACAAGATATTTTCTTATTTCTTTGCTTTATCAAATTGATTTGTCATGGATATGACTTCTTCATGATGCTTTCTTTTGCTTTGATGAAATTCTTTCTTAAGCTTAGCAAGCTCTTCATCCCTTTCTTGTACTTGAAGCTTGACAAGGTCAACTGTATCCCTTGTTTGATCTTGGTCACCAGCTAGTGCTATCTTCTTAAGTCCCTTATTTTCTTTTTCAAACTGTTAATCTCTTCCATGGCGGCCATAAGTTGAGCGAGGAGATTTTCTACAAAATCTTTTTCAATCTCTTCATCTTCTAGGTCTGCTTTAGCCATGATGTCATCATTCTCATCTTCATCTTCTATGATGGCTTCTAGATTTTCCTCTTGATTTCCATCATCTTCTTGACTGATAGTCATGGTCAATGTTCCTTTTGAGTGAAGGTCATGAAGTTTGTCCCATAAACCCTTTGTCAATGAATATTTTCCTAGATTGTTCTTTATAGAATCAAGTAGTCCATTCAAGATTGCATCCATTGCTTTTGCATTGTAGTCCTTGGGTTCTCTATCCATCCTACTATCATCAACCACTGATTTCTAGATTTCAATGCCTTGAGTCTGTAAGAAATCCCTCATTCTTTCTTCCCATATATTAAAGTTCCCATTGAACCATGGAGCCTTCTCAAATTGATTTTCTTCTATATTAGTAGTAGAGGGAGACACATCCTTGGGAGGATTGGAGACTTTCTTCCTTGACTTTACCATTTTTGTTCTAAAGATCAACCTTCAAGATGTTAGGCTTTCAAATTTATTACGCCTGCATTTATACCGGCATCGGGTCCATAATGTAATCACAATCAACAGCTGCAGCTTATCGTGGTCCTGTATAAGTTGGGCCCATAACATCGTCGATTGTTGATGGCCCTTCTGGACGCGATATAATATGAGCTGTGTTATAGTCAGACCATCGCGTGTGTGACATATATCGCAATCAACAGTTTCGAAGCAGCAAGGCCTTAAGTTCTTGCAATATGGCGGATGCGACATACAATAAAGTCATATTGTAATGTTTAGGCAGGTCCACAACATTCATCGCAATCGACGCTTGTAGGAGGACAAATCTTTGGGTATTGCGATATGCGAGCACTGATAGGGCGGATGCGATATAATATACACACGGACATATATGTTTCATTGGGTCTGTACATGTATATCACTGTCAAGGGTTTTGGGGTGATGGCATATAACCAAACCCATTGATTACAATATCGTCGATAGTGTATTTCTCTGCTTCGATAGTGCATTCCTCTATGTGTACATGTTTTTGCCTCCGATAGTGTATTTGCATATACATATATTATATACAGCTCCGCTCTGTTTAACTCTTCCACTCTTCTTTATGTTCCGCTCCTTTAACTCTTCTACATATATGTATTCTGCTCTTCTTTAGCTAACATACATTATTCCTGATAAGACTCTTTGGCATGTATTACTCCTGATAAGAATCCTCCTAATCTTTGATAGCTTTGTTTTCTCCTCCAATGGTTCTGTCTACTTTTTTCTCCTCCAATAGCTTTGTTTGCTCTGTTTACTTTATTTTCTCCTCCGATCTGTTCTTCTTTGGCATATATATATGGCTCCTCCTGTAGCTCCGATAGCTCTGTTTTCTCCTCTCTGTTTGCTCTATTTTGCCTCCTCTGTCTTGACAATGTCCTTCAAAGAACACCTCTGATACCTTCATACTTTAATGTCTTCTGCCATTTCCGATATGCCTCTCTTTCTCTATTATTCGAAAATGTGCTTTGATATGCCTCCTTTGTTAACTTCTTCATTAACAGACTCTTTCTTATGGCTTGGCTCTCCTGATGGCCTTGCTCCTGTCTCTTCATGGATTTGCTCTGCTTCCCCTTGGCTTCATATCATCATCTAGTATCTAGAATATTGGCATATTGACATCAATAAGAACCTAGGTCAACATATCTAAGATCAAGACATGAATCTACGACATGGGTGCAGCCATCCAGATAATAATGATCATCATAAATATAAAGTCCCATGGTATGGTCACAACGATGTGTATAGTAGAAACATGTATACAATCATGAACAGCATATAACTCCACACAACTTGAATCATATTAGACAAGACTTAAGGTATTGTGCTCCATATTCACCTGATCAAAGTACGAATTCTAACATGCGAATAAATGCATTGAAATCGAACATGCTATAAAACCACCTGATTACCAACCAATGATGTGGAGTGTTATCAGGTACGAGAGAAACCACCGATAATGAAAATAGCTCTCAAGGTACAACAATACAATCCGTGAATTTGATAATGAACCTGAAGTCAAAAACTCGTGGAAACATCCAATCGAAGGCCAATGATGAAGACCTATTGTTGGATGCAAAGAACTTTCCATTAGGGCATGGAAGCTCTAAGGTGCTCAAAGGGAGTTTCTAAGTCATCTTCCTAGATAATGAGTTGAATTCGATAGGAAGTGAGCTGTTGAAGGAGGTTCATAATGATTCCCCCATCATCGACATGAAATGAGGAACAAAGTGTAATAAGTTTCAAGATTATAATAATGACTCAAATGGTGTATGGGTAAATAACTGCATATTGGACTTCTCTTGAACATATCGGCAACACAACTTCAGAGTGTGGTAGCATTAGACTCAATATAGGACCAAGGGTCATAATGACGAGGTGGAATAGTAAAATGAGAGGCAAAATGGATCACCCAAACCCGAAAGGACAAGTGACTAAGTGAGGATATCCCAAACTCGAGACGAGAAATAGATAAGTGTCATGTTCAAGACCAATATGATGCCTATACAAAGGATGTTTCATATTCATTTTTCCGCACTATTTCTAGTGATTAGCTCTTTATTTTTACACAAGCTTGAAGAGGATATCATATTATTTTCATGTAATTTCATGTTTTGGATGAATCCATCCTATTAAGTTTTACAAGCCCTAGGAAGGAGAAGCTCAGCCTCATTATGGTCACAAGTATTTCGCCATTTAATATTTAACGAGTCTGACAAAAGAGTAAGTCAGTGTCTTTCATATTTAGAGAGATTGAAAAAGAGATGGAAAAAGAAAACTCCATCAGGTCCATTTTCATAATTTATCTCTCGAATCTGAAAAGGTAGAAAAAAATATTCGAGAGAACCTCTTGACCATGTCAACTAACGTGTACCCTTTTTGTACATAGTCAATGTTATCCTGAAAAAGGGTTAAATGTATACTAAGACAACGTCAATTCATTTACTTTAACGAGTTCGTAATGACAAGTACTTGGAAATATTTTCATATTTCAAGAGTCAGAAAAGAATTGAAATATGAATCTTCTTACAGGGACGAGTGGTATAAAAGGATAAAAACTCATTCGGTCATGATGTAACTTATCAAAATATGTAATGGTCAATAGGTTGGATAACAAGACCACTTATCCTAGTTGTTCCCCAGGAAAGGGTAAAATAACCAAGTGAATTCATATGATCGACCAAAGAGATGGCACCAATGGAATGAAAGAACCAAGGCTGATATAGAAAAAAAAACTTATAAAAATGGCAATATCGAGATGTAAAAGGGGGACAGAATCATTCTTACACAAGATTGAAACATGGGAAACAATGCTTGAGTATACTTAAATATGGTTTCTTTTTTTCAAAAGCTTGAAAAATGGGAAAAAACTATGCTTGTATTTGGTTTCATTTTTACACAAGCTTAAAACAAAGATAAACTATGCTTGAGATGAGTTTGCATGCCCCCAGAATAATGACTCAATTTGAGGTACATGCCCCCCAAGCTTCATTTCATTTAGTTAAGTGGATGGAATGAAGGTTCACTTACGAGATCAAGTTAAAGACTTGACTGGGATTTTATGAGATCTAATCAAAGACTCAAATTAGAAAGGGATTTGTTTCATTTTTTAACGAGCTTTACATAGGAAAAGAACCATTCTCATGACACCCTATTTCATTTTTCAATGAGGTTGACATAGTAAAATAACTATCCTCATGGGACCTATTTCATTTTCTAACGAGGCTGAAATAGGAAAAGAACTATCCTCGTGGTATTTTATTTCATTTTTGAAGGAGCTTGACACAAGACAAGGAACTCTACTCCATCCCTTGTTTAATTTTTTAAGGAGCTTGACACAAGACAAGGATCTCTGCTCTAGCCCTTGCTTCATTTTTAAGGAGCTTCACACAAGACAGGGAACTTTTCTCCATATCCCTTGTTTCATTTTTTAAGGAGCTTGACACAAGACAAAGAACTCTACTCCAGCCCTTGTTTCATTTTTAAGGAGCTTGACACAAGACAAGAAACTCTTCTCCATATCCCCTGTTTTATTTTTTAAGGAGTTTAACACAAGACAAGGAAATTTGCTCCAAGGTCCTTGTTTCATTTTTTAACGATCTTGACACAATACAAGGAAATTTGCTCCAAGCACGTTCATCACAACCCAAAAGACACCATGGCTTCCAAGTGGTTCTCATCAAATGGGAGAACAACATTGTGGAAGGGATACATGTCCAGGGATCTAGATGAAAAGTCGAGCTCCAATGCCCCTAGTAAATGGTGTACTACATCACTTACTAGATCATTAGTAGATGTGAGCATTAAATAGGTAGTCGTGTAATTAACCTATGGCGGGTGTCATACTGCTTGCACATGAGAACCATTTAGGGATGATGGTTTAGTGGGAGTTGACTCATGAACAATGAATGTAAGTTGATCAATGATCACAACATTTCCATCATGTGGGAAACACATCACTCGAAAGAGGGAAGAAATAATAGATCCCATGAAATAGAGATAGTCACGACCAATGAGTATATTAAAATCCAATGGGCCTTGGACAAAAATAACATCTATATACACAGTATTTCCTCCCACAGTAATAGGCAACTTAGGAAGGATTTGTAGTGGTTGACTAGTTCCTCTGTTAAAAGCTAACATATTCTAGGTGACAGGGACAAGCTAAGGAGAACCTAAAGCTTGCCAAGAAGTTAAGGAAAGGATGCTAACAAATGCATCCTCATCTATAACTATGCCAGGTATGACCATATGGTAAGCGTGTAATATAATCTGGAAAGGTACATAAGACAGAAGACAATATCCTACTAGTTGACTCCAACTAAAAGTAGTGACTAAACTACTCGGAGGGGGTGTCATAGGAACGTTAGAGTTGACCTCTTGCTCAATGGGGACAAGAGAAATTATCTCATGCACCTTAGGAATAGGAGGATTTACCTCCAGTTCATTCAAAATTGAAGAAACAAGAAGAACTTGAGTAGTATGAGGCTCCTTCTCTATTAGCAAGGTACGATTAACTGGAGGCGAAACAAAGTCTATTGTTTTCTTGACCAATGGTTGGTTGAGAATGAAATCATGAGACTCACTTTCACAGAGAATGGGGTTGACCAAAGATGGCTTTTGGTCAAGCACTTGATCAATTAACAAAGGATTAGGAGAAAGCTTTTGATACCTAGTCGAAAGACGAGGTTGAGAAGCTGTAAGGTTTTCCAACTCTTTGGAAGCTTCATCCATAAGAGGACAAAGGTGAATGGGATGATTACATTCACACAACTTACAAGGAAATTTGACTTTTCCCTTTTTCCCATCAGATTTACTAGTTGAAATTTTATCACCAACATGATCACCACAGGCTGATGATGAAGGTCAATGTGAACCTGTGAACCACACTTCTATGGCCTTGGGAATACCAAGAAAATTCCAAAGAAGGTGGTCACCCTTACATAACATGCAAAGGAATTTTACTTTTCGGAGCTCATTGGAAGATTTTTATTCATAGGTTGCATCCATAGCAACGATTGCTTGGTTCCCCCCTTGCTTATCTTTATTCTTCTTCTTCGGCCTCCTCTTCTTCTTATTCTTAGGTTCTTGATTACTAGAATCCAAGATTTCACCAAGCGAAGAGGAAAAACAGGATGAAGAAATAGTTGAAGAAGGCAAGGGGTGAAATTTAGGATCAACATGAGGTTTATGTTGTTCAGGTGGAGGAGAACTTGGTTGAAAAGAAATTGGGACACTAGAAAAAGATTGGAATGGATACTCAGGATGCTCTAGGAAAAAAGGATTACCAAGTAACTGTGATGCAATATACACCTCAACAAATAAATTTACCAAGGACTTGACATGTGTGTAGGCAATCTCCCTAAATGTTGTGTTTGGTGTATCATGTTTAGAGGGTAGCATACTCGACTTCCTATTGATAAATTTTTGGAACCTATGATGGTATCCCTTTATATACTCGATGGTATGGGGAGAACAAGTCCATGGTAGTAATTTCTAATGCAAGAGTGAATGACAAATGCCAAGGTTTAAAGACACTGAAACACGTGTCTAGCCTTGACAACTAAGTATGAAGAGTTAATTTTTCAAATGCTCCTTAGATTAATTGATAGATTTTAGAGTTGATCTTGAAATTATGTTTCGGTTTTAAGTCTCAACACGATGTCACCTAAACATCTAAGATGCAACTATATGAGAAATATAAAACTTTTGTTTCTATGTGTTATCATTCAAAAGTCTTCCCTAGAAGTTATAAAAGAAGTAATAATTTAAGGTAACCACAAACCTAATCTTTTAGACTCGAGTTCTAGCCAACCTAAGTCTAGAGAGGGCTCTCTATTTATAATTTAACTTTGTTTTGGGTAGGATTTCAGGCTAGTTATTAGTGCTCATGATGTTTTATTTTGATGGGGTGGTGGAATTAAGAAAACAAATGGGGAAAACAAGTATTTAGGCCCTTGGGCTATGGAGTCAATCGAAGAGTGGTTTAACTAGATAAGATTAATCACTAAAGTAAGAGTTCACAGGGTAGGCTAGCACAACAAAAAGAAAATTTGCAGGTTCAAATGGATGAGGTAGTCCTCACCAGGGCAAAGGGCAATCAAGAATCCTTAACCAGGATTAAGACGAAGAAAAGGAGGATGATCAGTAGCAAAGGGCAACCAAGAATCCTTTACTATGGACCAAATGGGGAAACTACAGAAGTAAGGGAGCAAGTAAGAATTCCCAGACTAAGATAGTTTAGCAAAAAACATATAGAAAGTAAACAATTAAAACAGGGAGCATTTAAGCTAATTCTGAGATATCATTCCTTGTTTACTTTTCAGATTTCATAAGAATAACATGTGAGTATTTATAACATGATGAGAAAACAATATTTAAACATGAATAGATAATACTTATTTGGTTCTAATTGTGCACAAGAATCGTGTGAAATGTCCTTAGCTTTATTTCATAACGCAACAAAACCCGTCCAATCTTGAGTACAATAGCTCCTTTGCTCGATATAAAATGTCTATAGAAATATATTTTAATCCACACTAATTACTTCAATTTGTGAAGTATTTATACAAAAAAAGTTACAAAATATCTCATAACAATATAAGAATTATTCTAGGAAAACGAAAATATCTTCAGTATGAAGATAGAGATAGATGGGAATTGTCTTCTTACTGTCCCTTTTATTGTGACTGTGTTGGCTGTTGTAATTCAAATTTGTCTCTTTCAGTTGCTTCATACTTATGTGCTAGATTGACTTTATGTCTTCTACCTATTGATATTGTTTACCTGCAACACTTTGATTCCACCTTACCTGTTTTACCTGGCATATAGATTTACCACAGTAACTTTATAGTAAATCTTTTAGTGTCATCCACCATTCACTATTAGGTAATTGCATCCTTATCATATTTCTATATATCTCGTCAGCTTCTGTATACTTGGAAAAGTTTGGCCTGCTGGCGAGCAAGTGCTTTACCTTGTGCTCTATAAAAAATAGGTTTTCCAAACTATCATATAATACCTCACGAGTGGGCAAAGATTTTACCCCTGAAATACTAGCTTTGATGCTGGCCACCTTTTTTAGTCTTATAATATAATCATCTTGGGTCATCATCTTTTCATATATTACAACGAGACTAGGAAGTCCTTTTTCCCTTAAAATACCATACTGAGCGTAAGGTTCCTCTTAGTGAGAACCTTCTTTATTTCTATGATAGTTCATGTTCTGTCTTTTATGCACAGTTCATCAAGTTGATACTTGTTTCTCCTTTTCAAAAATTCTATCAATTGGTTAGCTTCTTCAGGTTTATCCCCCAATTCCTCCATTGTTTTGTGAATTGCTTCTATAGCCACTTTTACCAGTTCAATTTGTTCAAAAATTACTTGAACAAAAGGCCAAACAACATTGATGGAATCAATGATGTTGGCCCAAAGAATTTCCTTCATGTCTCCCAGTGGTTGTTACAATGTCAGGTCCTTTTCAAGGACTTTTATTCTCTCTCCAATTCTTTTATTCTTTTGAGTTTCTTCTTTCTATTGTATCTGTGCAAGTTTGCAATTAGTCTTCAAACATGACACTTGTTCTCTAAATTTTTTTAAGTCAGTAGCCTGGACGGTCATTTCCTCCATGGCTTTCACCAATTCAGTTGTCTTTTTTGAAGATGTCCCTGTGCTTGTTGATGTACTTGAAACTGACAGAGCAGTAGCTGGTGGAACTATTGGTGTTAAAGAAACAGTCAATGTGGAGGGTATTGTTGTAGAGACTATAGGAACTACGGTCTAAGGGGTGGTGGCCAACTCACTCTATCTAGACTATATCATGTTATCTAAATTTTTCTCTATTTCTTTTAAATGTTCATTCAGCTTAAGGACTAAGTCCATAAGCTCTTCCTCCTTTAGAGTTTCCAATACTTCAGCTATCTGAGGATGACGCAGAGAAGGAATTTTAAGCTACTTTTTCAGTGCAACTATCTCATCATTTTTCTTTTTAATAATATTTTTTGCAGCTTTCACATCTTTGGGATCATGCCCCAGTTCTATGACTAAGTTCTCTAAGGAATTTATTCTATTATCCTTGGTCTATGAAGAGGAATTTTCTACCTGGAATTGTGCTGATATATTATTCAGCGAATTCTAGAGTTGGTAAGCTGTAATTGCCTTACTGGTAAAAGTGGAATAGACCGTTTCCCCAGTCTGTTTGTGTAATTCTATTTGGTCAACATTATGGATATCCTTTGCCAATACTTCAAAGTCTATTTTCAGGTAATCTGTAATTGACTTGGGCTACTGTGTAGTAGGCTTCATAAAATACATTTGCATTTTACCCTCTTTCACATCAAAGGATGACATTAGCCTTATCTGATTAGTAGGAGCCATTTTCAGGTGATTTGCATAGCTTTGGGCCTTCAATCTCTCATTCCTGGTCTTTATTTCTTTATACTTCTCTCTAATGTCTTGGCTCTAGCCAGTAGGAGCCCTGAAGGAGGATACTTCCATGCTCTTTTGTCTCTCTAGCATTTGAGCATGTGAGGTGGAAGGTTCTTGTGTACCTCCTGAGGGAGTGGCCTGCCTGCTTTCTACTCTTTCTATACCTACAGTCCCTGCTATTTCTTCAATAAACCCTTGTTCTGAATTGATTCAACCTTTGACTCTTGACATAAGTTTGGGCAACAAGTCTGTTAGAAGGAGTGGCCTCCTACCTATCTCTTTTAGCATTCCTCTCCTTGTTTAGAGGAGTCTGTAAAATAAGAGTATTGCTCATGATATGTTCTGGTTGTGCAAGTTCTTCTGATATCTCTAGTTGTTTTGATTCCTCTTGCTGTTCTGATGGCTCTTGCTCTTGAGGTCCTTCTTTCCTTGTTTGTCCATTGTGTCTCTGTGATTCCTTTTGAGATTGGGACTCTCCTAGCACCTGTACAAATGATTCTTCATCAAGTATTCTATCTAAATCAATCAATACATTATTGACAACAACTTCTGTGCTATCTTGATCTACCAAAGTGTTTTCCACCCATTCTAATTGATTAGCACACTGCTCAATTTCAGGAATTCTGTGGTGGATATAAGGAGATAATTTTTTCTTTTGTCTACTATTTCAAATGAACTCTAAAGGGTCATATCTCTAGATAAAACTTTGTTTCAGTTTCAGCCTTTGGAGGACTTCTTCTGCTTCCATTCCTGCTTCTCTACTGTTACATATAAATGGGTCAAGCTGATCTTTAATCCTAAGTTGAGCTTTCTTTTTGGCCTTCACAAAATGCACTTCATCTGAATTGATCATTTGCTTGTAGTACTCCAGAGCAAACAATCTCATGGGGAGGTATCTAGGCAGCTTGTAGGGAAACAAGTCATGTCCATATATTTTGATTTCAGTGTGGTTTTGGTACAAGTACCAATCCCCCACTCTATATTGTTTGGAAAATTGTAGGACCCTCCTGATATCTGCACTGAGGGGAGGGCTTCCTAGTAACATAGTTTCCATTGGGTGCACAAAGAGATCTATGAAATCATTAAAGAATATTGAGAGTCATATAGGTGGATTAATGAAGTCGAGAAGATCACTGATCTAGGGTGGCTCTGGAATCAAGCTTTTGGAGTGTGATTGGGAATTTGTCAGGTTGATAATACATGAATAGATCATATAAAATTGAAGAATATTTGAACCCTCTTTCATTATCAATACTAACAAATTGATCATGTATCTTATCAACAATGAACTTAGCATAGTCAAACATGATGGTTGGGGGCTGCCCCGGAAAGTAGATGGACATAAAGGCTATAATAATTTCATCAGCAATTTCACTTGTAGTATGGCCTAACACACTGGATATCATTTCTATTATGTCTCGGCCAAGATCAGAGAATATGGTAGACATGTATGGTGGAGGATCCTTTGGAATGTATTTCTCCTCCCTAATCAAGGTCTGGAATAAACGAACAAGTTTGATTGAGGTAAGTGTAGGGAATTTATTAAGAAAATCTCTAACAGAAATAGGGGTGAGGCTTTGGCTTGGTTGTAACTATAGCATTTCATTTATGGAATTAGTAGTGATGGTAAATAATATAGACTAGTAAGGGATCCTCACTGCCCTTTGGCTAGGATTATAGCTCATATGGCGATAATGGATAATATCTGGGAAGATACGAACTCTGGGGAATTGGTACTTGGGTAAACCTGATTCCCAAAGTCCTATGTAGTCTGCATGGTTTAGGTACTAGTCTCTATACTTGCAGTATAGCTTCAAAGGGGATTCTTGGACAAAGGTATCTTTAAGCTAAAAACCTTCATCTGCCAATGGGAGATGGTCTAAATCCATGTGGGATGTAGAATTTGGTAGGACGGTTAATGCAATGGGAGCATCCATCCTTGGCTCTTGTGGATTCAAGGATGAGGGCAAAAGGTTTTCAGTGAAATTGGGAAAGATTGGTCTAATTCAAAGTATTTTGGAGTCACTAGACAACTATCTTAATGAATTACTTGGTAATTTGAAGCAATTGAGTGAAGGTTCATGAATAAAATAGGTTTTCTCAGCGAATTTGGGTAAATACCTAGTTTCGGCTTTGAAAGGAGTGATACATGACTATGCATAGTTTGCAAGAAGTGCACGTGACTGAAAGGTGGTCTAGAGTTTCAATAGCTTTAGTAGGCTGGTAGTTGGACGTCAGCTGACTGTTGCACGTACTATGGTGCTTGCATAGGTTTTGAGCAGTCTTTTTAACGATAAAACTGAAAACAATCAGTTTTTTAGTTTTATTCACAAAGTCAACTATTTTGGCGGGTACACGAAGAAAGGGAAATTTGGCATTAAGCGAGGGATAAAACATTTTGTTGTTTAGCGGGAGGCCGTAAGTAGAATCATATTGCACTGCTTTTGGGGTAAAGTGGTTTTGGGGAGAGGCCAACTGATGCCATTCATCGGGCGCCACGTAGCAATAGGTTGAATAGTGAAACCACCCATATCGGGTGGGTAAAGGTTGGCCTTTAAAGGATGCCTGATATGAATGTCGACCGTTGGATCAAAAGTGATTAGACCATACAGTGATATGGGTGATGATTTGATATGAAGTTTAATGGAAGGCCCGGACATGGTTTTAATGTGGCGGGCTTTAGTTAATGAAGGATTATGGAGTTTAATGATGCCAGGAGTGACTTTATTGGTGAGGACAGATTATTAATTAATATTTTTAATTCGGCGATAGGTCTTGGTTATTAATTAGCCGTTGATCGACTTAATTAATCCATTAATCATTTATTAATAAAGTTTATGTTTCAAACTTTCGGGGATGGGATATTAAATATTAAAGGGATTTAATAAAATATATATGGGAAAGGGTATATTTTTCGGGAATCAATATATAAATAAAATTAGAAGTCAATATGGAAAAATAGTGGAAAAAATGGATTTGTGCTAAGTATAATGTGTTTTGAAATTTATTTACTTTTCACATGGAAACATTATAACTTAGGCTAAGTTCATTTTTGTGGATTTTTCATAAAAAGGGGGTTTTACATGCGGTGATTACTTTCACTAAGCAAATGATGCTTTTACAATAGGAAAAGGGAATTTTTTTAGGGGAAAATGAATGAATTGAAGGGGGTGGATGTTTATGAGGGGATTTTAGTACTTAGAACCTATAAGTTATTGGGCCAAGGGTCTGGTCCCTCCAGAAGTCAAAGAAATGCTTCGAGCCCCTTTAACTTAAGGTTTTAGGTACTTTAACTCTTTCCTTGGACATTAGTTAAGTGAAAATGGTAGTGAATGAGGGAGGTTAATCAATTTGACTTTGTGTACTTTGGTAAATGCTCAATTATCATCCATACTTCAGAAATTTGATGATGAAAGTAAATGATATGATCTTATATAATCAATCATCATAATTCTGCAACCATTCAACTACTTACCCATCTACTCATCCAACCATTTTTTTCTTCTCTTTATTAGGGTGCACTTAAGCTGGCAAACCCTTTATCAAAAATTTTCTTTTCTTTTACAATAGAAGTCTATCTAAATCTATACTTATTACATCCACAGGCTCAGATTAAACAATTGAGCTCCTTTTATTTAGTCTACCTATCTACTTATCTGCCAAGATTAAACAATTTGGTTAGATTTTATTCTTTATATCTAAGCATAAAATTGGAAACATGAAATATCCAAGTTTAAAAATTTTGACTATCCATGGATTGTGGAAAAAGTAGCAAGCTGCACACAATTTTTTTATTCTACATCAAAGTAAATGGAAGTGGCATTTTCACTTGCACACTTCCATGGTTTTTTTTCCTTGCTTGGGGTTCATTTTTTCATCTTTTTTGACCTTTTTCCATATTTTTGTCCTTTGATTTTTCTTTTAGGACATACCCTCTTTACATTTTTATTTTTTATTTTTTTGATTTCTTGAAAATGGAAAACATTTGTAGAAAGCAAAGGAATGTATAAATTATAAATTCGATCTCAACTATTAAAAATTTATGACTCCTATTGGTACAATAACGTAACAGTGGCTCCACTTGGGGATGGCATTTCCTGGTGAAATGTCAAGAACTAGAATATCAATGGCCTTCTGAATTACTGTGATTTTCCTCTGTAACATTTCCCTTTCACTTTGCTACATTATTGATATGTATGAAAGTGAAACTTTTGAAGCTTAGGGCCTTCTCTTTGGGCTTCAACTCCAAAATTACCATCCAATCAACACTAAACTTTGTGAAAATAAAAGATGTACAAGTGATTATTGAATTCAATGACTCAGATCTATATAGTGTTTAAGCATTCGACCATTAACGCGTCCTCCTTCTACTTCTGCACCATCCGATTCTTTGAAGAAATAAGCATTATTACCTCTACAAGCATAAATGATGTAAGGGACTTTCCATAGGAAGTCAAACTTATTGTGTTTACCTTCATCCTCCCTTATTGAGTCTCATTTCAAAACTTTATCTCCTAGATAGAAATCTTCTGCCTTGGTCCTTTTGTCAAAAACCTTCTTGAATCTCTCTTGCACCACATGGGATCTGATATACGCTTCTTCCCTGGTTTGTTGCAAGCGAATTGTCTAGTTGATCCTCCATTGAATATCATTTAGCTCAACCTGTCCTTCTTGGAGCAATTTCATTACTGGTGTTCCCAAGGAAGATGGGAAGACAGCCTCCATTCCATAGACTAGCTGATAAGGATAGGTACCAATAGATTTCTTAGTGGTCAGCCTATCTTCCCACAAGGCATTTACTAGCTTCTTATTCCAAGTTTTCTTGTTATCTTCCAACAATTTTGTGATGATATTCACTAAGCGTTTGTTGGAAGATTCTGCTAGTCCATTTCCTTGGGGATCGTAGGTTGTGGAGTGACCCAGGCTTATGTGATATTTGTTGCAGAAATCAACCATCCTCTTTGATTTAAAAGCTGTTGCATTTTCTGTGATGATTTTGGTGGGGGAAACTGAATCTGGATAGAATGTTGGCCTCAAGGAAACCTATTATGATAGTATCAGTAGCTTGTCTTGGGGGTATGGCTTCTATCCATTTTGTAAAATAATCTGTGGGAATCAAGATCCATTTATGTTGGGTAGAGGATGGGGGGTGAATTTCTCCAATGAAGTCAAGACCCCACTGTTGAAATGGTGCTTCAGTAGATATTGGTTTCAAAGGTAATGGTAATAGTTTTCTTTTTCCTTCAAAAATCTGACATTTGTGTCATGAGATTACAAATTTCTTTACATCAGAAAACAGGGTGGGCCAGTAAAAACTATATCTTAATATCTTATTAGTTGTGGTCTTCTAGTAAAGATGTCCCCCACAGTCACCTGCATGAAACTCCTATAATATTTTGTTAGATTCTTCCTTTAACAAACAATTGAAAATGATACCTTCATGGTTTTTCCAAAATAAAGCATTGTCAATTATGCAAAACTTCAAGGATTTCATTTTTAAGAACCTACTTTTAGTCCTGGATAACTCAGGAGGAGCTTGAAGATTTTGTAGAATGTAGATAATGTCAGCATACCATGGTGAGTCAGTAAAGGCCTGATTGATCTGTGGAGTTGCCATCTCCTCTTCGTTATCCAATTCTGCAATGAAATTTATGTCTAGGGCCTAACATTTGATTCAACCATGAGTTGTCTAAACCTTGGCCTTTGATCAATTTTGTAGGTTTAATTTCGAAGTCATATTCTAATATGGTAGCTATCCACTTCCCTCTCCTTCCATCTAGTCCATCCTGTGTTAGAATGTCTTTGTCTACGGCATTGGGAACAGAAGCTACTATATGAGAGTACAAGATATAAACTTTGAAATATTGAATAGCTTTATCTAGAGAAAAAGCTTGCGTTTCCATTATGTTATACTTTAAAGGTGCATCCCTTAGGGATTTACTAAAGAAGGCTATTGTTTGTTCAAAACCTTGATATTTTTTCTGCACTAGGGCTACAACATTTATATGTTCTGAGGCAAAAGAAAAAATGATGAAATCCCTATCAAACATTGGACTGATGAGAATGGGTGTTTGTGTTAAGGCTAACTTTATATCTTCAAAATGCCTTTTAGCCTCTAGTGTCGATCTAATAGTTGAATCTTTATTTAACATGTTCTTTAGTAACCTAATTAGTTCAGCTAAGTTAGAGATAAATATTCTCAGAAAGTTTATTTTACCTAGAAATGCTTGTAGTTCTCTGATGCTCCTAGGATGTGGTATCTGTAAAATGGATTCAATTATTGTTGGGTTTATTCGAATGCCATCTTTGGAGATTATGTGGCCTATTAATTTTCCCTCTTCCAACCCAAAAGAAGATTTTTTAGGATTCATAGAAATTCCATACTTCCTACACTTGGTGAAGACCTGCCTGAGATGATCTAGTTGTTGTTGATATGATTTGGAGAATATTGTGATATCATCTAGGTATATTACTAGGAAGTCATGGATTTCCTTAGAAAAGGCTATTTCTAGTGCTTTTTGAAAGGTGGCCCTTGCGTTTTTTTAACCCAAAAGGCATTTTCACATACATGAAAGTTCCCCATGGAGTAGTGAATGCAGTTTTTTCCTGATCATCTGGGTGGACTAAAATCTGGTTGTAACCAAAAAAACCATCTAGCAATGACATTCTAGTTGAACTTACTACCCTCTGTAATATGTCATCCACTTTAGGAAGAGGGTAGTTATCCTTGAGTGAAACTTTATTTAAGTTTCTAAGGTCAACACACAGTCTAATCTCACCAATCTTCTTTCTAATAGGTACCAAATTAGAGACCCAAATTGAGATTCTAATTGGTGCAATAATCTTTGCTTCGTACATTCTTTTGATCTCTTTTTCGATAGAAGGCAATAGAACAGGGTTAATCTTTCTAAGCTTCTATCTAAAAGGCTTCTGGTTTTCTTTCAGGGGAATGGTGTGTTTTATTATGCTGGTATCATAGCACTTAAGGTCCTCATAATTCCAAGAAAAAAAATCTTGGAATATCTTTATCAGTTCTATGTATTTCACTTTTTTGTTGGGAGCTAAAGACTTTGAAAATATTATCATTTTTGGATCTTCTTCAGAATCTATGTTACACTCCTCAATGTCTGATTTTAAGGGTTCCATATTTGGCTTTTTAGGGGACATCATTTGAATCAAACAAGTCCTCCAAAGGAGTTAATCCTTTGGGTAATAAATATTCTTTAAGATTGATGACTTCAGATTCTTCATCGATTACTTTATTAATTTCCATTTGTTTTAGGTTTTGAATATCTGATTTTGTAAACTTTGTAGGATGGAAATTATCTATCTTTTCGTCTTCTACTTTGTTGATTTCTACTTCATTAGTGTAATCAAAATATAATGTTATGTCTGTGTCTATGTTTCTATTTACAAATTCATCATCTAAAGTTAGAAAATTGTTGATTTGTTAATCATTATTGAATACTTGCAAGTTCCTTAAGTTGTCAGGAATAGCAGGTCTATGCCTAACCTCAGCAGTGTACAGATGATTGTGCTGAAATGGAAACTTGTGAATACTAGCAAACATGGCTAAAGTGTGAGTCTGCATATTGTGTTTTCTTGAAATAATGGTAAGCTTGGTTTCTAAAAAAGTATTTAGTATTTCTACAACTGTTCCTCTATAAAATCATAATCTAGGATCCCTAGTCATATAAACAACAATAATTTGTTTTATTACCAACTTAGAATCTCCCATAATAGAGACTCTTATGGCTCCTAACCTTTTGAACAATTTCAGATCTAACAGAAGTGCTTCATATTCGGCCATGTTATTTGTACATTTAAAGTTCAATATGTAGAAATGATCTTCTGAATGATCATTTTCTAAGTTGTAAATCCATACTCCTGCTTCTGCACCTAGTTTGTTTGCTAACCCATCAAATTCAAGATGCCATAGAATTTCATGCTCATAATTCTGACTCTCTTAGGGAACAAAATATTCTTTGACTACTGTATCTTGGTCATCTTTATTATTTGAAATTTCTTGAATTTGGACACTTTGATTTTCTTATGTCACTGTAATTTCTTTTGGTTCTACCATAATGCTGTCTATGGTGTTTTCTTGGATAAATTCAGAATTATAAAGAATGAAAGAATCAATATCATAATGCATTGAATATATAGGAAATTTTTGAGGCCTCTCCTAGGTACTGACTACATACTTCATCAAAGTCTCTCTATACAGTTTCTTAGGATGTCCAAAGACTGACATAGTAGCATACGACATGTCAAGTTGCAGAGATCCATGGAGTTTATCACCCCAAGATCTAGACAACAACATACCATATTTAGGTGGTATATCAACAACAATCATGTCCATAAGAATGGTCTTAGAAGGGTACTACATTAGGGAACCACACAGGTCTTTTATAAGTCTTAGGCACTTAACTTGGCTATAATCAAATGAAAACAAGTCCATGTAAGGTCTAGTGATATCCAAGTTTAGCTTCTCCATAAAATATTTAGGCATAAGATTATGTGAAGCACCAGAGTCTAGCATGGAATTATGTAGGATTTTGTCATGGATGTTAAGGCTAATGTACAAGGGTGGTATCCCTCCTTCCACTAGTTTTCCATTAACATCAGGATTGAAAATATAACTCAGGTTGATCATCAAATAGGTTAATGGAGTCTTCATTTTCAACGAAGTTTAAAGATTTTCTTATTTGAGACCTATAAGTTTCATGTTTAACCAATTCTGTTAAAGGGATGGAGATTTTAAGTTTGGCCACCTCTACTCCCAAATTGAAAGGAAGAGGGGATTTGTTCATTTGAGCATTTGAAATTTTAGCACCAGGATTCAGAGTAGTTTGTTCTTCTTTTTCAATATCTAGAGTCTTGTTAATTTGATTTTCTAATATAATTTTTGGAGGATGTTCCATTGTTCCCTTGAGGGGGACTGAAGTGGAAGGTTACTTATGATAAGGTTGTTCATTAGTTACATCTTCAATGGTGGGATTGGGAGGGTTCTAATTTTATCTAGAAAGGATTTCTAATGTTTTTGTAACTGAAGCAATTTTCACCTTCTTAGGCTGATTAGGCACTACTTTCTTATTTTGGTCTGAAACATCAATGTTCTTTTTGCTTCTCAAATTGTACTATTGTTTATGCACTTCGAAGATAGTAGAATCATACCCTTGTTTGTAGTCGAAAGATTCTCCAATTTAGGTCTGTAACTGTTGAAGCATATATAATTCCTGGTCATCCCGAGTCAGAAAGACCATTTCCTCGTCATCTAACCCCATTAAGTTAATTTGGGTGTCTAGCTCAAGGTCTTCTTGATGGGAATTTTCAGCATAATTTTCATGGAAATGGGGTGTAATGTTCTGATCATGACCTTTTTTACCATTATTTTGGTTCTAGTTCTTCCTAAATTTTGGATTCCTTACTAGAGGTGCCTATTGGTTATCCCAGTGAGGTTTCCTTTCAATGACTTCCATCTTATCCATCAATCTTTCTATTCCTTTAGTTAAAGCATCCATTCTTTTTATCAAAGGGTGCAGTTTCATCTTTCAGTGGTGCTCTCCTTTCATTTCTAACCCTAGCTCTTTTGGATAGCAGATTAGCTTCTACACTAACTGCTACACTTTGCATGCATTCTTGGGTTGGGGGATTCCTTTCTCTAAGTTGAAAACCCATGTCAGTGTCAAACCCATCTAAAAACTTTATCAGGGCTAAGCTAGGTGGAGCTCTAAGGTCAAGTGGTATTTCATTATATACATTGTTAAACCTAGTACAATATTCCTGAATGGTTTCATTTGGTCCCCTCTTGAGGTTTTCATATTCAGAAAGAATTTAAAAAGGGTTCTTTTTCTTCTCCCTCCTATTTAAAAATTGCTGGTAAAGAACTTATAAACTATCTATACTATTAGGAGGCAAAGATCTAAACCATGTTCTCACATCTCTAGTTAGAGTTTGGACAAAGATTCTCATTTAGACATCTCCTATGTCAATTTCATGCAGTTCAAAATAATTTTTCATCTTTTTTGTCTGTTGCTATGCTATGTAAGATCCAGTGCCATCAAATAGGGTAATTTTACTTTGATAGTCTGGTCGCAAGACACCTTCGGGAGCATGCATCACAAAGGGGGCATATCTTAGTGCCATAGCTCTAAGTTGGACAGGATTGAGAACAGAAGTTATTTTAATAGGAGGATTTGGGACAATAGGCGAACTTGGGGTAATAGGGATAATGGGTATTTGATGGATAGTGATAGGCTATTTGGGAAGTGAGGGTATGAATGGAGATGAGGGAGGATCTTCAAAAGTGTGGGGAAATGATGGTGAACTAAAATATGTTGAAGTTGTGTCAATAATTTCATGGATTCTATCAGTAGTAAGGGATTACTGAGGGGAATTCAGAAGATACTGATCAACTAACAAGTTTTCTCTTTGGACTTCAATTTTTGTTGTAAATTCTGGATCTAAAACAATGTCCTCAAGTTCACTCTCAGACTTGGTTATAAATAGAGAATGGTCAAAATACTCGTCAAAAGGGAGGTCTTCTATGAACAACCACTCACTAGGGCATGAATTGGATCTAAACAAAGGTCTTGTGCTTACTAAACATTCTTGTCTTCTGATTATTCTCGGAATAATGTTGGCATTATCAAATACAAGGGGAGCATTTGGATCAGGGTTGGCCCTGGTATAGTGAGTTCTCCCTGAAGCTAGATTTCGAGCTTTCTTCTAATTATTTTTCTTTTTTATGAATTTTTGAAATAACTTCTAATAACCCTTTAAGAGCCTTAAAAATAAAAATTTGAATTTCTCAAAGGTTTATTAAGACTAATGGTTTTTAATCCCTAGTATGGTTGCCACTATGTTATCACTCAAAAGTCTTCCCTATAAGTTATAAAAGAAGGAATAATCTGAGGTAACCACAAACCTAATCTTTTAGACTCAGGTTCTAACCAACCTAATTCCATAGAGGGATCTCTCTTTATAATTTAACTTTGTTTTGGGTAGGATTTCAGGCTAGTTATTAGTGTTCATAATGTTTTGTTTTGATGGAGTGGTGGAATTAAGAAAACAGATGGGAAAAACAAGTATTCAGTCCATTGGGATATGGAGTCAATCAAATAGTGGTTAACTCGATCAGATCAATCACTAAAGTAAGAGTTTAGAGGGTAGGCTAGCACAGTAAAAAGCAAATGTGTAGTTTCAAATGGATGAGGTAGTCCTAACTAGGGCAAAGGGCAATGAAGAATCCTTAACCGAGATTAAGATGAGGAAAAGGAGGATGATTAGTAGCAAAGGGAAACTAAGAATCCTTTACTGTGGACCAAATGGGGAAAACTAAAGAAGTAAGGGAGCAATTAAGAATTCCCATACCAAGATAGTTTAGCAGAAAACATATAGAAAGTAAATAGTTAAAACAAAGAGCATTTAAGCTAATTTTGAGATATCATTCCTTGTTTACTTTTCATATTTCATAAGAAACACATGTGAACATTTATAACATGATGAGAAAAAAATATTTAAACATGAAGAGATAATACTTATTTGGTTCCAACTGTGCACAAGAATCCAGTGAAATGTCCTTAGCTTATTTCATAACCCAACAAAACCAGTCCAGTCTTGAGTGCAATAGCTCCTTGGCTCAATATAAAATGTCTACAGAAATGTATTTTAATCCACACTAATTACTTCAACGTGTGAAGTACTTATATACAAAAAATGTTACAGAATATCTCATAACAATATGAGAATTATTCTAGGAAAATGAAAATGTCTTCAACATGAAGATAGAAACAGATGGAGAACCGTCTTCTTGTTGTCCCTTTTATTGTCATTGTGTTGGCTGTTATAATTCAAATATGGCTCTTTCAGTTGCTTGATACTTATGTGCTAGATTCACTTTATGTCTTCTACCTATTGATATTCTTTACTTGCTACACTTTGACTCTGCCTTACCTGTTTTACCTGGCATATAGATTTACTACAATAACTTTATAGTAAATATGTTAGTTTCATCCACCATTTATTGTATATCTCATCAGCTTCTGTATACTTGGAAAAATTTGGCCTATTGATGAACAAGTGCTTTACCTCATGCTCTATAAAAAATAGATTTTCCAAACTATCATATAATACCTTACCAATGGGCAAAGATTTTACCCCTGAAGTACTAGCTGTGTTGCTGGCCAGCTTTCTTAGTCTTACAATATAATCATCTTGGGTCATCAGCTCGTCATGTATTACCACGGGACTAGGGAGTCCTTTTTCCCTTAAAATACCATACTTTGTCATAAATCTATCAATGTCAGCTTGGATACTCTGACATTTTTTCTCAAGACTGAGCATAAGGGTCCTCTTAGTGAGAACCTTCTTTATTTCTATGATAGTTCCTGTTTTGTCTTCTATGCCCAGTTCATCAAGTTGATACCTATTTATCCTGTTCAAAAATTCTATCAATTGGTTAGCTTCTTCAGGTTTATCCCTCAATTCTTCCATTGTTTTGTGAATTGCTTCTGTAGCCACTTTTACCAGTTCAATTTGTTCAAAAATTACTTGAATAGAAAGCCAAATATAGTTGATGGAATCAGTGATGTTGGCCCAGATAATTTCCTTCATGTCTCCCATTGGTTGTTGCAATCTCAGGTCCTTTCCAAGGACTTTTATTCTCTCTCCCATTCTTTGATTCTTTTGAGATTCTTCTTTCTATTGTATTTGTGCAAGTTTGCAATTAGTCTCCAAACTTGACACTTGTTATCTAAGTTTTTTGAGGTCAGTAGCCTAGATGGTCATTTCCTCCATGGCTTTCACCAATTCAGTTGTCATTTCTATAGATGTCCCTGTGCTTGTTGATGTACCTGTAACTGGTAGAGCAGTAGCTGGTGGAACTATTGGTGCTAAAGAAGTAGCCAATGTGGAGGGTACTATTGTAGAGACTGTAGGAATTACGGTCTGAGGGTTGGTGGGAAACTCACTCTATCTAGATTGTATCGTGTTATCCATCTATTTCTTTGTTTCTTTTAATTTTTCATTCAACTTAAGGACTAAGTTCGTAAGCTCTTCCTCCTTCCGAGTTTCCAATAATTCAGCTATCTGAGGATGATGTAAAGAAGGAATTTTAAGTTGCTTTTTCAGTGCAGCTATGTCATCATTTTTCTTTTTAATAAGCTTTTCTACAGCTTTCACATCTTTTGGATCATGCCCTAGTTCTATGACTAAGTTCTCTAAGGAATTTATTCTGGTATCCTTGGCCTATGAAGAGGCCTTTTCTAATTGGAATTGAGATAATATATTATTCAACGAATTTTGGAGTTGGTGAGTTGTAATTGCCTTACTGGTCAAAGTGGAATAGACCATTTCCCCAATGTGCTTGTGTAATTATATTTGGTCAATAGGATGGATATCTTTTGCCAACACTTCAAAGTTTGTTTTCAAGTAATCTGTAATTGACCTGGGCTGCTGTGTAGTAGGTTTCATAAAATTCATCTGAATTTTACCCTCTTTCACATCAAAGGCTGACATTAGCCTTGTCTGATTAGTAGGATCCATTTTTAGGTAATGTGCATAGCTTTGGGACTTCAATCTCTCATTCTTAGCCTTCATTTCTTTATACTTCTCTTTGATGTCTTGGCTCTAGCCAGTAGGATCCCTAAAGGAGGATAATTCCACACTTCTTTGTCTATCTAGCATTTAAGCATGTGAGGTGGAAGGTTCTTGTGTACCTCCTTAGGGAGTGGCCTGCCTGCTTTCTACTCTCTCTGTACCTGCAGTCCCTATTGTTTCTTCAATAAACTCCTATTCTAAAAATGGATTCAACCTTTTCCTCTTCACATAAGTTTGGGCAACAAGTCTGCTAGAAGGAGTGGCCTCCTCCCTATCTCTTTTAGCATTCCTCTCCTCATTTAGAGGAGTCTGTAAAATAGGACAATTGATCATGATATGTTCTGGATGAGCAAGTTCTTCTGATATCTCTGGTTGTTTTGATTCCTTTGGCTATTCTGATGGCTCTTACTCTTGAGGTCCTTCTTCCGTTGTTTGCCCACAGTGTCTCTGTGATTCCTTTTGAGATTGGGACTCTCGTGGCATCTATAAAAATGAGTCTTCATCAAGTCTTCTGTCTAAATCAATAAAGTCATTATTGATAGCAACTTCTGTGCTATCTTGATCTACCAAAGTGTTTTCCACCCATTCTAGTTTATTAGCATATTGTTCAATTTCCGGAATTCTGTGGTGGATATAAGGAGATAATTTGTTCTTTTGTCTCCTATTTCAAATGAACTCTAAAGGGTCATATCTCCATATAAAACTTTGTTTTAGTTTCAGCCTTTAGAGGATTTCCTTTGCTTCCTTTCCTGCTTCTCTACTATTAAATACAAATGGGCCCAACTGATCTTTAATCCTAAGTTGAGCTTTTTTTTTGCCTTCACAAAATGTACTTCATCTGAATTGATCATTTTCCTGTAGTACTCCAAAGCAAAAAATCTCATGGGGAGGTATCTGAGCAACTTGTAGGGAGCCAAGTCACATCCATATATTTTGATTTCAATGTGGTTTTGGTACACGTATCAATCCCCCACTCTATATTGTTTGGAAAATTGCAAGACCCTTCTGATATCTACACTGATTCTGGGGGGAGGGATTCCTAGTAACATAGTTGCGGTTGGTTGCAGAAAGAGATCTACAAAATCAGTATAAGAATATTGAGTCATATAGGTGGATTAATGAAGTCCAGAAGATCACTAATCTAAGGTTGCCTCTGGAATCAAGATTTTGGAGTGTGGTTGGGAATTTGTCAACTTGATAATATAGGAATAGATGATATAAAATTGAAGAATATTTGAACACTCTTTCATCATCCATCCTCATGAATTGATCATGTATCTTATCAGCAATGAACTTAGCATAGTCAAACATGATCGCTGGGGGCTACCCAGGAGAGTAGATGGACATAAAGGCTATAATAATTTCATCAACAAATTCACTTGTAGTCTGGCCTAACACACTGGATATCATTTCTATAATGTCTCGGCCAAGATCAGAGAATACGGTAGACATGTATGGTGGAGGATCCTTTGGAATGTATTTCTCCTCCATAATGAAAGTCTGGAACAACTGAGAAAGTTTGATTGAGGTGAGTGTAGGGAATCTGTTAAGAAAATCTCCAACAGAAAGAGGGATCAAGCTTTGGCTTGGTTGTAACTCCAGCATTTCATTTATGGACTCATCAATGATGGTAAATAATACACACTGATCAGGGGTCATCACTGCCCTTTGGCTAGGATTATAGTTCATATTGCAGTAATGGATAATCTCTGGGAAGATATGAAGTTTGGGGAATTGGTACTTGGGTAAGCCTGATTCCCAAAGTCCTATGTAGTCTGCATGGTTCAGGCACTAGTCTCTGTACCTGCAGTATAGTTTTGAAGGGGATTCTTGGATAGAGGTATCTTTAATCTAAAAATATTTATCTACCGATGGGAGATGTTCTGAATCCCTGTGGGGTGTAGAAATTGGCAAGAAGTTTAATGCAATGAGAGCATCCATCCTTGGTTCTTGTAGATTCAAGGACGGGGGCGAAGGGTTTTTAGTGAAATTTAGGAAAACTGGTCTAATTCAAAGCATTTTAGAGCCACTGGGAAACTATCTTACTGAATTACTTAGAAATTTGAAGCAATTGAGTCAAGGTTCGGGAATAAAACAGGGTTTCTCAGCGAATTTGGGTAAATACGTAGTTTTGGCTTTGAACAGAGTGATGGGCAACTTTGCACAGTTTGTAGGAAGCGCACATGACTGAAAGGTGGTCTGGAGTTTCAACAACTTCAGAAGGTTGGCAGTTGGACGTGGGTTGATGGTTGCGTGTACTTTGGTGCTTGCATGGGGTTTGAGCGGTCTTTTTCACGATAAAACTAAAAACAATGAATTTTTTAGTTTTATTCACAAAGTCAACTATTTTGGTAGGTACATGGAGAGAGGGACATTTTGCATTAAGCAGGGGATGCGACTCTTTGTCGTTTAGCAAGAGGTGGTAAGCGGGATCATATCACACTGCTTTTGGGCTAAAGTGATTTTGGGGGGAGGCTGCCTGATGCCATTCATCGGGTGCCACGTAGTTGCGGGTTGAATAGTGAAACCACCCATATCGGGTAGGTAAATGTCGACCTTTAGAGGCTGCTCGATATGAGCGTCGACCGTTGGATCAAAAGGGATCAAATCGTATGGTGATCATGGTGATGATCTGATATCAAGTTTAATGGAGGGGCCCGATAGGGTTTTAATGTGGCAGACTTTAGTCAATGAAGGATTATGGAGGTTTAATGACATCAGGAGTGATTTTATTGGTGGGGATAGACTATTAATTAATCACTGATTAATTAGTCAATCTTTTTTATTCGGCGGCGGGTCTTGGTTATTAATTAGCTGCTGATCGACTTAATTAATTCAAAAATCATTTATTCATAAAGTTTATGCTTTAAGCTTTTAGGGACGGGATATTACATATTAAAGGGATTTAATAAAATATACATGGGAAAGGGTATATCTTTCGGGAATCAATATATAAATAAAATTAGAAGTCAATATGGAAAAAAGGTGGAAAAAATGGATTTTCGCTAAGTATAATGTGTTTTGAAATTTATTTACTTTTCACATGGAAAAGTTATAACTTATGCTAAGTGCATTTTTGTGGGCTTTTCAGAAAAAAAGGGTTTTACAAGGGGTGATTACTTTCCCTAGGCAAATGATGCTTTTACCTTAGGAAAAGGGATTTTATTAGGGGAAAATGAATGAATTGAAGGGGGTGAATGTTTATGAGGGAATTTTAGTACTTAGAAACTATAAGTTATTGGGCCGAGGGTCCGGTTCTTCCAGAAATCAGAGAAATGCTCTAAGCCCCTTTAACTTAAGGTTTTAAGTACTTTAAGACTTTCCTTGGACATTAGTTAGGTGAAGAATGTAGTGAATGAGGGAGGTTAATCAATTTGACTTTGTGTACATTGGTAAATGCTCAATTATCATCCATACTTTAGAAATCTGATGATAAAAGTAAATGATATGATCTTATCTAATCAATCATCATAATTCTGCAACCATTCAACTACTTACACATTTACTCGTCCTACATTTTTTTCTACTCTTTATTAGGGTGCACTTAAGCTGGAAAACCCTTTATCAAAACTTTTATTTTCTTTTACAACATAAATCTATCTAAATCTATCATTATTACATCCACATGCTTAGATTAAATTTTTATTTACTCTACCTATCTACTTATCTGCCAAGATTAAATAGTTTGGTTAGATTTTATTCTCTATCTTTGAGCATAAAATTGAAAACATGAAATAGTCAAGTTTAAACATTTTGACTATCCATGGATTGTGACAAAAATAACAAGGTTCACACAATCTCTTTATTCTACATCAAATTAAATGGTAGTGGCATTTTGACGTGCACACTTTCATGGTTTTTTTCCTTTCTTGGGGTTCATTTTTCATATTTTTTGAATTTTTTCATTCTTTTTGTCCTTTGATTTTTTTTTTTAGACATACCCTCTTTACATTTTTTTTATTTCTTGAATATGGAAAACATTTGTAGAAAGCAAAGGCGTGTACAAATTACATATTTGATCTCAACTATTCAAAAATTAAGATTCCTATTGGTATAGGAACACAACACTATGAAAGCTAGACTGACCAAGGGAAGAAATTGCAATCAATAATGCATCAAACAAAATGCATCATGCAAAATACCTTCCACTAACTTTCACTTTAGTCTTCCAAACAAAATACCAAAAGTAAAAAATATTTTCAATTTTCACTATCCTAAATGCAACTTTTCGAAGGCAAAGTGATTTTGACTTTATAAAGATGCACGTATATGAATTATGTTCTTCTTTTCATTTTGAAAAATTTGATGCACCTAATACAATATTTAGCTTTCAATAATTGAAAAGTGTGATCTATTCTCAATGATGAATCTCAAAAAATAACTTCTCAATGAAACTAATCTAATGCATTTTCACAAAAAGTAAATTTCGAAATACAAGCTAAAACAGATGCAAAACTATTTTTTCAATGATTTCTATAGGAAAAAACACCCGATCAATCAACAAAAAAAGATCTCAATGACACCACCAAGTAGAAAACGATGAACAATTGACCAGAAACCCTAGAACTCAGTCATATTTCACTTCGAAGCCAATGAGACAAATTTTGCAAATTAATTAAGGTAATCAATCAAAAAACTAACAAATCCAAGCATACAAGATAGGTAAAGACCTTAGGCGCCAAGACACACTAGATTCTTAGGAAGAAACCTCAAAAATTATCACATTCAAGGATCATTTCTACTTTATATACCTAAACCCGCAATTATCACTACTTTGCATAGTCAAAACTACGATGGCATCACTACTTTGTATAGCAAAAGTAGTGATGATATCAGCATGACCAAATAATGAAGAAAAAAAATTTATTGCGACTATAAATGTAAAGACCATGATGCCATCGCGACTGTTAAGGCTAAACTCGAGATGGTCGAGGAATATGGGAGAAAACTAAAAAGATTCCAAGAAACAATCTAGACTTAGCACTCTAAGGTAGTACCCAGTGATGGTATAAACCCAGACTCATGCAGACAAGCTGAAAAATCGAAGGTTGGTCAAATTAGTCAAAAGATCAGGGTGAAGGATTGGATGGAAAGTATCATAGGCTCCCTAGTGAAGTCACCATTTTTTTGATAAGGCTAATCCTATCTGCGAACAGAGACGATCCCTCTAGCCCAATGAGTGGGTCTAACAACTAAAGTGACAATCAACTAGATACCTTCCTAGGTTACAATTGAAAAGAAGAATGAAGGAGATGGACTACCATGTTATGATGTTATTCCGATTTCCTTTGTTGAGGACCCTGAACTGCTTGTGTCACGGGTTTGTTCTTGCTTCTCTTAGTGTTTATGCGCCTTGAAAAGTGATCAATACACAACAAGGCATGCCAAAACAAATAAAAAATCCAATAGAAACCTGCTTAATTGATCAAGGAATGTCAAGTTAAATGATACATGAACATATTCATTTTGAGAATATGAACCAACAGTTGTATATTATTAGAAATAAAGGGAATCTTCCAACCAAAACCTTGATGTTGATCGGCTCTCCTTGAGTGGTAATCCATGTCCAAGTCAAATGAATAGCCTCTAGGCACAATCTTACCATAAGGGTGGAAATAGACATAGACCAACCATTTGGGAATGGGAAAGGATGAATTTATAGGCTAGGAAAGGGAGTTAGGACCTCTCCAAACATAGGATTAGGCCCTCATCTCAAGGAGGTAGCTCATATGGATAAGACCAAGAGGCTAAGTTGGGAGGATTTGACCTCATCTTTGCCAAACAACCTCCAGCTCGTCGCTCTGGAAGCTTCTAGATCACAAAGCTTCTAATCCTATTCAGGAAAATTACCTCTTTGGGATCATCGGGGGTATGCAAGGGAACAAAGAGATGCTATCACTGGTCAAGTACAATACAACATGTGACCATTGGTGTTTTAAGCTTTATAAGAGTGATGATTCTCCATTTATGCTCTTAGAGCTATTTCTTTAGGGAAAATTGTAAACTTTGAAATGGGAACTGATATTGTTACATGTTGAGTAAAGATAGAAAAAAAGTGACCCGATTTTGAAAAGGGGAGATGCAGAATGCACATATTTTTTTTGGAGCATAGTTTTTGGCACTTTAAATAACTGATACAATTACCCATTTTGTAGAGGTAGCAAAAAAATGATCCAATTTTGAAAAGTGATGATGCAAAATACACTTCTTCTTTTTTGGAGCATATTTTTGACACTTTAAATTTTCTTATGTATGAAATATAAATATCTATTTTTAAATGTTAGTGATTTTCATGTTGATTTTGAAACACGTTGATGCAGCATACCTTTTTTTAAGAAGGCTTATTTTTTTAGAGGGCATATTTTTTATTTTTTTCAAATAACAAACATTTAATTTTTGTTTTATTAAATATAAATTTTTTTTTTTATTTACCAATTAAAACTTAAAAAAATATATATATTTAAAAGAAAAAAAGTAAAACTTTAGTTACTTTATACACTTTTTTTTTAAATAAACTTTAAAAAGAAATTTAAACAATTTCTTTATTTAAAAAAAATGATTCTACGCCCTCCGCCACCCGTGGGGGTGCAGCCCTGGGTGGAGGGGCTATATGTAGCCTCCTACACTCAGGGCCACACCACCACGGGCAGCCAGGCAATGGCATGGTGATTCCCGGAATTGCCCTGTTGTCGCCTCGTCGCCCATAGTGGCGCGGTCCTAGGCGGAGGGGTTGCATGCAGCCACCTCCGCCCAAGGTCGCACCACCATGGTTGGCCGGGTGGTGGTAGGGTAGTTCCCATAATCACCCCACTGCCACCTCGCTGCCCGTGGTGGCGGGAACCTAGGCGGATGTGGCTGCATGCAGCCCCTCGCCCCAGGGGCGCATCACCACGGGCAGCGGAAGAGTCGATTTTTTTTTTAATAGTAAAAAAAAAATGTTAAAAAAAATATAAGTTTATT
>APFE031499526.1:199888-236390 GCA_000404065.3 Pinus taeda
ATTTTCAATAAGATAATCATCATTACCTATGAAAATAACATCATCAACATATAACACAACAATTAGTATTTTACCATCGTTTTCTTTGATGTAGAGGGTGGGTTCTCCCTCACACTTTTCAAATCCATTTTCTAGTAGATAGGAATCTATCTTACTATACCATGCTCTTGGTGCTTGCTTCAGCCCATAAAGAGCTTTCTTCAATCTGCACACTTTGTGCTCTTGGCCTTTCTTTTCATAGCCTAGAGGTTGTTCAATGTAAACATCTTCCATTAACACTCCATTTAGGAATGCTGACTTCACGTCCATTTGGTAAAATTTCCACTTGTTTTGTGCTGCTATGGACAACACTTCTCTCACGGTTTCCTTTCTAGCAACTAGTGCAAAATTTTCCTCATAGTCTCTCCCATGCTGTTGCTTATATCCTTTGACAACAAGTCTTGCCTTGTGCCTTTCTATTTTGCCTTCAGCACTAATCTTGGTCTTATAGACCCATTTAACTCCAATGACTTCTTTTCCTTTTGGTAGTTCAACTAAATCCCATGTCTTGTTTCTTTCTATGGAATTGATCTCCTCATCCATAGCTTCTATCCATTTCCTATCCTTAATTGCTTCTTCGAAATGAGTAGGGTCATCAACATGACAATATAAAGCAAACAAAGAATTCATACCTTCATCTTTTGCCTCTTGTTCATAAATGTCACTTAAATTTCTGAACTTTTTACCTCTTTCATTTGGTGTACAAGTGCTTGAAGAAGCACTTGAATTTCCTCCTTGTGGTGTGCTTGGAGAAGCACTTTCATTTCTCCTCAAGGGTGTCTCTTGCTGCCCTTGTGTTGGTGCTGTTGTTTGGGGATGTATTTCAGCTATCTCCTCATCATCTTCATCATTTGACAAGGAGTTTTTAACATTCACTGTTTTCTCTATGCTTCCATCCCAAGCTTCCTCCTCAATGAACTGAACATCTCTACTCACAATAAGCTTCTTCGTGGATGGGTTATACAACCTATAAGCTTTGGATTCCTCACTGTATCCAATGAAAATACATTTCTCCCCTTTGCTGTCCAACTTCTTCCTTAGTTGATCTGGAATGTGTGCATAAGCCACACATCCAAAAACTTTCATGTGAGTGACTCCTTGCTTTATCCCACTCCATGCTTCTTCCAGCACTCTGTTTATGACTGCTTTTATAGGGCATCTATTTAAAATGTACACTGCATAGTGTACAGCTTCAGCCCAATAATCATTTGGCAAATGCTTTGCCTTTAACATACTCCTTGCCATATCCATGATTGTCCTATTCTTCCTTTACGAAACTCCATTTTGCTGTGGAGTGTACCTAGTGGTAAACTGCTTATGAATTCCATTTTCTCTACAAAAACATAGAAATTCTTTGGAGATATACTCACCTCCTCTATCAGTTCTTAAAACTTTGATATGCAACCCACTTTGGTTTTCTACAAGTGCTTTGAAATTGCAAAATATTTCGAACACTTCACTTTTGTTCTTCAGGAAATAAACCCAAGTTTTTCTAGTAAAATCATTAATAAATGTTAGTATATAGTGGTTGCTTGCAAGTGATGGAGTTTGCATCGGTCCGCATAAATCTGAGTGGACAATCTCTAAGGGTACTTTTTCCCTTATGCTTTTCCCAGATGGAAAACTTTCTCTGTGTTTTTTCCCCAAGATACAACCTTCACAAAGGTTGTCTGGTTTCTCTATCAATGGTAATCCTCTTACCATTCCTTTTCTATTCAACAAGTTAATACCTCCACAGTTGATATGTCCAAATCTCAAGTGCCACAACCAATTTTCATCTTTTGGTTCGCTTTGGAAAGCCTTTTGTGTCATTGCTGCTATTTCTTCTCCATTTTTTAAATCTGCTTTCATTCTAAGAAGGAACATCCTGTTCCTTGTCATCTTCACTTCAGCAATACATTGTTTGCTAGGTGCTTTATCCATGATGGTGCATACATCATTCACAAAGAAAACATTGTACCCCTTTTGAACAAGTTGTCCAATACTTAAGAGGTCACATTTCATTCCAGGAACATAATAAACATCTGCTATGGTTTTCTTTTCACCTTTCCTTGTTAAGACATTTACTTCTCCTTTTCCCATAACAGAAACTTTACTAACAGTCCCTAGTGTGACTTGTGACTTCACACTCTGATCTAACATAGAAAACAAGGTTATGTTTCCTGTCATATGGTTACTGCAACCAGAGTTTAGAAACCATACATCTTCACTCTTTGCTTCAGCCATATTACAAGCTAAAAACAAATTATCTTAGCTGATATTTTCTCTAGTGAAATTTTCACTAGTTCTATTATTCAAATCATGCCGCTTCTTCCTACATTCATTTGCATAATGCCCATATTTTTTACAATAGTGACATTGGACATTGGATTTATCATACCTTTGTCTTTGAGCATGATGTTATTCACTTTTTCGGTCGCTGCCTCAGCCTTGGGTCTGATTTGGATTGCTGCCTCTTCCTTGAGCATTTGCTGGACTATTTCTTCCACCTCTGTTTTGGCTTCTGCCTCTTCCTCTCTTGTTTCCTCTACCTTGACCTCTTCCTCTTCCAAAGAACATCTGGGTCTTGAAGGCATGCTCTAGAGATGAGTTTTCATTTCTACTCAATCTTTGCTCATGTGTTATCAGTGATGCATGTAGTTCATCAACTGAGAAGTTTGTGAGATCCTTTGACTCTTCTATGGTGGTGACAATCACATCGAACCTTGAGGGTAGGATCCTCAATAGTTTCTCCACAATCCTCCTTTCTTCAAGAATCTCTCCATGAGACCTTATCTGTGTGACCAGACCAATCGCATGTGTGAAGAATGAGTCAATATTATCTGACTCCTTCATGCAGAGATTCTTAAAATCTCTCCTCAGCAACTGTAGTTTTGTTGTCTTCACTTTCTCCATGCCTTGATAGGCTATCTTGAGAGTTTCCCATGCTTCTTTGGATCTCTTAGCTACTGCTATCCTTGGAAACACACTCTCATGCACTGGTTGATACAAAACGTAGAGGGCTTTGGAATCCTTCTTCTTATTTCTCTTCAACAGTTCTTTCTCTGCTTGAGTCAAATTATTAAACTCATCTTCATCTGCTGGTTCTTCAAAACCATCCTCAACAAATTCCCATAAGTCTTGGGAAGAAAACAAAGATCTCATAGTTATTTCCCAATAGTCATAGTTTTTCCCATTAAATTGTGGGAGCTGAGTATTACAGATACCCATGCTAGTGCTAGCTCTAGCCATTCTTGCACTCTTAACTATACTTCAAAATACTTGACTGTGTATTTAAAATAATTGACTGTCCTCAATAGTAACACAAAAAACTAACTTGAGAAATACCTTGGATTCTTTCTTGACTGAGTCTTCACTTTGCTGGAGAAGTTGTTGCAACAAGAAATCCTTCCTTCAGCTTCTTTGACAGCTTCAAAGAGCCTGGACAAGTTTTGATACCATGTTGGGAATTTTTGATAATTCCAGAACAAAAATGAACATAGAATAATCCTCTATTTTAACACAGGAAAAAACTAAAAATTGTTTTTTGAAGAAAAAAGTTTCACATATGCACAAAGAAACTTGTATTCATTACTAAAACCAACTGTTACAAAAAGGATCTTCCTCTAACAGAGGGATTCTTCTAAATAAAACTGAAAGACTTTCTGAGCTCACGGAAGTGGGAAATCAAAAAGACAAACGTCCTGCTCTTTGGATACTCAAACCAAAAAAAAAAAAAATTGCTACACTATAGTACCTGCACTGCTGTGCATTACAAAATGAAACTCTGTCTCTACTGTATATGTTTTTACACTATTGTGTGTAACAATTTCTTACATACACGTTGTTGCGTGCTGCGCATTACCTTGCATTACATTTCATTCTCTCAACTAAACATTAAATTCGCACTACTGCGAATTCCCTTTCGTTTTCTCAACGAACAACAAAAAAATACCTTCGCGCTGCTGCGTGCTCCCTTACATTTCATCGAACTACTAAAAACAAAATGATATTACATTTTTAATTGTGCTACTCCCGTGAATAAAAAAACAATAAAATTAAAGGATTTTACCTACATTTACCAACCGTAGTAAATTTTTTATTTATTGTTTCACTGACAAAATTGGCGGTCAATGAAAATTCACTTCACATCACGTAATACATAGCAGGCCTGTACATTAACCGTTGATTTACTCATACGGCTGTCAGATGATATCGCATGGCCCTTCTTTCTGAACTTTACATGCCGGGGAAAGTTGTTTTGGAAAACTGCTCATGCCATGTGTTAGCCAGTGAATATGCTTACTACCCTCGAAGGAATACCACCACTTGGTGAAAGGCGGTGTGGGGAAAACTGGCGGTTTTGACCTGCAGTGGAAATTACCATTTCAACACAAAATCCACCTACATTGACTCCCTAAATCACTCTTATGCATTGTCAAGCTTCACATGAATTCTGATTCCGTTGTCTTACGCACGGTCCCCCATCCACGTCATACAGGTTGCATGCCAACTGCACCAACCTATGTGTCAACCTCACACGTTGACAACAAAAACTCGTCCACTCACACATTCAATGGAATTCAAGCCAACAATGGATCATTATTCCGACGCTTCACCTTGTTGTTATTATACCACTATTACAGGAAAATCAAAATGAACTCCACAATTGAATCGATTGTTTATTAAGTGAAATCCTCAATTACTTATATAATCTGACACAATTGTTAGATTACAACTGACCGAATGGTAGTTTTGCTAACTGCTATAAAATAATTTTACACTAATATTTTACAATATCCTAAAGGATTAGTTAATGTTCTTTTGTCTAGATACACATTTGTGTGTATGGATTGGTGGAAAGGTAAAGACTTAATATTAGAGTGGTGAATTGATTTGTTCAATTTTTATTTGTGTTTGTTTTAACCATTGTGACAATCAATTCCAATTTTGTAAATCAACTATAGTGGTTCCTAGTGTGGGCCCATTATGGATAACCCTTGCTAGCAGATGGCAGCAATGTGGAATCCAAAACATTTAAGTGCATAGGTCCCTATACCCGCCAACCCAAAAGTTAAAGACTTTTGTTCATAACAGGTGCATGTGAATTGATTATTACACCCATATTCAGCCTTGGATAATTAGTTGAAGATACAATATCCATGATCATAGTGCTCTGAGGACGATCCAATGAACATGTCCAATGTGGTTGGCCTAACCTAGCACATGTGGGCATAGGGGGCCGATAAATAACAGAGGTGCGAGAGGTCAAGGTCGAAGCAGGCCCCAGAACCAGGAGTGCAAGACTAAGGCTAGATATTATGCAATGACCTCAGTTGAAGCAAGGGCGAGGATGCACATGTTCGAGGAGACAGTAATGAGAGTCAAATATTCCTACATATATTGAGTTAGTGATATATTTCAACGCCTTATCTCTTGAACCAGGACACCCATGAGGAGAAAGAAAACTCTATATGCATACTTTAAACCTATATTGGCAAATTAAAATGTTGTTGGCTAAAGTTCTGGATGTAGGATAGGTCGAGAGGCATTCCGCTATGGAAAATTAGGAAGAAAATTGAAGATAATAACAACACATGTGTTTCCCATTGATTTAGATGGATAATCATATGGTAAGGATTGAAAGGCCCATGGTATGCATGTCACCTTTAGCACCCCAAGATCAAGTGCCAAAAATCTGGCACTTGTAGACTCATGAGACTAATAGTTTTTCTCTTATGATTTTGACTATAGACTTTAGTGTTTATGTGAATTGGTGAATGGTGAGAAGGGTATATCCTTTGTGTTTTTTACTCTCTTAAATACTTTCAAGTTTTGGACTTGTTACTCTAAAAATAAATGGCTAATAGACCTGGTTCCCCAATGAGAAATTTGAGGCCATCTTGGATCTTTGGGTTAGCAATTTAATATTTTAAAAAGAAATGAAAGGAAGTACCCTAAGTTAAAAAATAATAAAAAAATGGTAAAAATGATTAATTTTTGAATTATAGTTTTATTTAATTAATAAAAAAGTAATTTATAAAATTGTATCTTATATTTTTGATTCATGTTTTAATCATTTTATTTGAATATCTAAATAATAATAACAATAATAAAGAATAATTAGTTTAAGGATAAAATTTGCTAACTAAAATTTTACCCAATCCAATAACAATCATTCTTTTTCATTAACATTGTCAATTCATGGATATCTATCCCTACTATAATCCTAACAAAACCCTTACCAGTTTCTTATTTTTCTACTATTGTAGTGGTGTAGATTACCTCGAGGTTGAGATTGAGAATATTAAGAAAAATAAAGATACAAAGCTAATGGTGGTATATGTTCTATGGTTTTTCATGAAGATTAATAAATCAATTGGACCAAATAAAGTCAACATCTAATAAGATGTTTGTAAAGATAAGGGTTTAGATTAAGATAAGCCACATTATATGGAGTAACTTAACTAGTGAACAAACTCTATTTTGAAATTGTTCTTTAAGTTTCATATGAATTTTATCCAAAGCTATAGTTTCTATGGGTTGATGAAAATTTTCACCTTGAAACTTTTCTTATAAGAGTTTTGACCCATTTTAATATGACTCAAATTATCATAGTTGTGAAAAATGAGATCAAAATGAAATTTATGTTGCCAAAATAATTAAATAAATAAAAATAATCACCAAAAATGTCATGTTTGTCAACTTATTATCTCACTCCATATTATATTATTGTTCTTTTACTCTCCCTAGCATCTTTAACATTTGGATGTTTATGGTTTAACTTACTCATAGTTACACCAAAATTCTATTAAGAGCAACATTAGTGTGCCATTATGGATCTCTAATTCCCATGGTATTATCTAAAACCTTTTAGAAAAACTTGATTATCCATTAAACTTCATTAGCACAAGAGAATCCATAATGTACCCATACATTTGGTAAGAACAACTTAATGGGTTCATGTTCTTTTACGGTCTTTTTGTAACGCATAAACACAAACAAATTATTGAAATGATTAAAAACTATTAACTAGTAATCATGGCTTCACCTAAACATAAGTGAACTTCCACTGAATCCATACTAATACTCTCCCATGGTATATTGGATAAAAGTTGTGGCGTGTATAAACCAAGTTTCTTATTGTTAGGTTTACAAGTGTTATAAAGAACACAAGATTAATATAATTGGAAAGTTGCTCTTACATTTTAGGCCAAATATCTATTTTAATTTGCCATTATTTTGTCAATACTATAAGTGTGAACTTTATTGATCAATTGAACTATTTGGGAATGAATTATGTCCAACCTGTAAAGTAGTGCACATTGAAGATGATAAGTTCATTCTCTTTTGTCTCAATGAATAAATTATCCTTTAGTTCTAATAATAACTTCTCCTTAAGTTCTAATATACACTTCCAAAATCACCATCATCCACATGCCCTCCCCAAACTATATTAAAATTCCCACCATTGCAATCTTATGCATGTTTGTCTTGAGAACATTTACACTATTTTATTACTCATTCCTTTCTTATATATAATCATCATAAGGGATGATTATTGGAATTCCATCAATTTGGAATGCATTGTGTCTCAAAACTTTGTATAATTTTTCAAACACTCTAGTGATTGGGGATTGGTGTGAATAATAGTGTGCTTACTAAATAGGTGATGTTTGCACTTCTTCATACCTTGCATTATGGCATAAAATTCTTGACCAGAAGAGGAACATGTAAATGTAGCTTTGTGGGAGAAGGAAGAGTGGTAATGCATAAGTCTTCCTCTTTGTAGTGGTGTAGTTCTCATGGAATGACTAACTACATCAATGTCAAATTCAGGTGCATGTTATAAACTGGTGCACCAATGTTAGTCTGGAATGTATGTTCCAAGTTGTTCACTATCAACAGTAATGTTGAACTATTTTTTTTATTTGTTATTCAAAAGAACTCTAATCTATAGAAAAAACTCTTCCCCATAGAGTGGTGTAGCAATAACTAGAAATGAAGCTATGAAATGCCAAAAAATACTATGTTGCTCCTATAACATTGTGGACCTCTATCATATTGGTAGGAGTAGGTCACCTGTTAATGGTTTCAAACTTCATGGGATTAATATTCAATTCTCCTCTACCAATCAATTATCGAAGGTAATCCAAGGATTATTTATTGAATCATACTTTTTGAGAAGTGCTAATAATTGGTTTATCCTAACAGTCCAATTTTTATGTCAATATATGTTTTTCCCAAATGGTGAACAATATTAATTTATCTTCCAAATACACTATTACTAAAGAATCTATAAATAGATGCAATTGGGGTATAAAATTATAAGATACATTAGACTATCCAAAATTCGTAGCTTTCTAATGTTGAATATTATTTTTTAAGTATCTTACTCTTTCAATCACACTTATTAATAGCCATATTTGAGGTCCTTAAATTTTGTGAAATACATTACTCATTGCAACATATACAACCATAGATGAATCTTAGTCTTGACAAATTAATACCTATTCTAAATAATAATTTTATACAACTCTTAATAATAAATGTACATTCTCCACCTCCATCCTTCTTTGTCCATAATAATAATAAATATACATTCTTCACTTTCATGCTTTCGTGAAATACATTGCTCATGGCAACACATACAACCATACATCAATCTTGCAAAATTAATACCTATTCTAAATAATAATTTTATACCACTCTTAATAATAAATGTGCATTCTCCATCTCCATCCTTCTTTGTCCATAATAATAATAGAGGTACATTCTCCACTTTCATGATTGTGTCCATGATAATAATTAGTACCTATAACCTTCTCATCAAAATGTTATTACTTAACTTTATAACCTTATCATCAAAGTGTTATTACTTTTTTTTTCACTTCATTTGCTTCGATCAATCATGGTTTTTACAATCCATATTTTTTGTTTTTCAGCACGAAAAAAACTATATATATTTTATTCATTAGGAAGTTTATACATATACATATCTCAGATTTATTTCCGAAAGTATATAACTGTAGAGTAGATGCCACATTCCTTACAGTTGACAAAAATGTAAATTGTCCAATATTTACAACATGTATACCTAAAATAGTTACTTGAGATCTATATATAGAAATCAAAGAGACTTTTAAGAACTTGCAAAAGTTTGTCTGCACAAACCTTAGCAATGATTTAAGCCATTGTATGGGGATTGTGAATAAATAAAAACATACTAGAAATCTACTATTTTTTTGAGAATCATATACCTAGAAAACAAAAATCCTGGATCTTGAAGTAGTGGTTGTTCGTTCTAATCTGCGCCCTCCATATGCCTTGGGGACTTGTAAGGCCCATTTTAGATAGTGTATCTACTTCTTTGTTTTGGTTCATGTCAATATGAGAAATAGAATAGTCCCTCCTGCTGTTCCAACACTACAATCCTATCCAACCATCCAGCAAGATGAATGTTTTTTATATAGTGCTTTTGCAAAACATGTTCAATGATTATCCTCAAATCTCCATAGATTTTCATATTCAGAATGTTAAGAAAGATACAGAAGGAAAGGAGTCTCGTTAATGCCACCGCTTCAGCTCTATTGTTTGATCCTGAACCTGCATTCCAGTAGATTTCAATGGCCTGATCATTTGATTTTCTGATGTATACATTGCATGCACATATCCCTTGTTGGGCAACACCATCGAAGAAAGCGCATGGTGGGTCCATGGATGACAATATCAGAGGATCTCTTCCATTCCTCATTCTCTTTGTTGTAGTCGATAGGCTCCTTCCATATGTGTTCCTATTCTTTCTAGCCAATTCGAGGGAGCTGTATAGTGTTATTAGATGCTACAACAAAAGCGTTTGATTCCTTCTTTGAACTAAAAATCCTGCCATTTCTCCACTTCCATATGGCCCAAATGGCTAATAAGGGGATGGCTCTTCATTCTTTGTTCATGGTGCTCCATCTATTGAAAGCTTCAGTAATTGTTGGGAAAGAACAGTGGGTGAAACCATAATGTGCTGCAATATTCTGCCATATGGGCTGCACCTGAGGGCAGGTGAGGAAAATGTGTAGATTATATTCATAGTTTTCCCTGCACAGTGGACAGATGGCAAGCCCATTCCAATTTAGTTTTTGTAATTTTCCCAAGTGAGGTTTCTATTGTGGAAAACCAACCATGCGAAGATAATGATCTTAGTGGGGCATCTCGATCCCCAAAATATAGGGGGAAATATCTCTCCAGAATTGTCAACCTCAGAAGTTATAAGCTGCAAATATATATGTTTTACCTTTACAGTCGTGGATCCATCCAATCCCTTCCATATCAAATAATATTTATCCTCAGAGCGAAATATTCCATGGCCATGCAACATTGTTACAATAAAATTCCATTGAACCTCCAATTCCTGTTGGAGTTGTAGTTCATTTGTTGTTTTCCATATGGGGATAGCTCCTTCCCAATTACGAGTGGCGTTGGCCCAAAAGAATATCCCTCTGCTATGAAGCGCTCTCATTAGGCGAGGGGAGACATGAATTTTTCCTACCCCTCCAGTGAATTCATCCCTACCGATCATAATTTTTGCTCCCATTTGTAATTTCCAAATAAGATTATGTCTGAAAAATGGCTCCAGTTTCCTGAAGCCTCTCCATATGGTAGATCCAAAAGGGGATCCAATGTAATTTTCCCTGATCCAAAAAGATATATCCATGTTGTTCATGTATTTTGCGCGTATGGGCGAGCTCCATAATGAATTCCCCATAATTGGCCAATAATGATTTTAATAACAAAAAATTAGTGCAACCAAATTCCATGTTCAATTTTCTTTTTGATAATCATAATTATAAATATAATTATTATTTAATTTTATGAAATCTATTTTTTAATATAAAAATAATCGTTTAAAAGAATTAACACAATTTCATAGATCACAATTCCACGATATAAAGAGATAAAAATCAGACTTGAATTGAAAAAGGAGGAGTTGCAGCTCACAGGTGAGTACTGCACCTGGAGACTGCACTCAAACAAAGAGAACTCTCTCCGTACACTCTACATTCATCAAAAGAGTAATTACATCATTAAATACATTACTAGAGATCAGGAAGTTGCAACTAAACTCCTAAACTCTAGGAACAAATCCTAAACTAAGGAGATACGTTACAACTTGTGTAACCATTTCTCCATTAATACAAAATAATATTAATTATTTTCAACTCCCCCCTTAATGGAGAAAGGATTATGCTGAACTCCTAGCATCCCTCCAAACAATTCAAACTTTACACGCCCAAGAGGCTTAGTAAAAATATCAGCCATGTTATCACAAGTTTTACAATATTCAACACATATCTCTTTTGACTGTTGTTTCTCTCGAACAAAATGAACCTGAGTATCGATATGCTTGGTATTTTTATGAAAGACTGGATTGTATGCAAGCTTGATGGTACTCTGGTTGTCAATTTTGATAACGGTTGATTCTTTTTTCTCTTCTCCTGCATCGTTGAGAAGTCTTCTCAACCAGATAGCTTCACATGTGGCTGCACACAATGCTTGGTACTTAGCTTCACATGAAGATAGAGCTACAGTGCTTTGCTTTTTACTGCTCCATGCTATGACCCCAGATCCAATGTTGAATGCGTAACCTGTGATAGATCTTCAATCATCCAAGTTACCTACCCAATCGGAATCTGAAAAACCTGCTAGAATAACATCAGAAGTGTCAGCGTACAAAATGCCATAATTACTAGTACCACTAAGATACCTCAACACACCTTTTGGTGTGACCTAGTGACTCTTGAGTGGTTTTGACATGAACTGGCTCAACACACTAACAGAGTATGCCAAATATGGTCCAGTTGTAGTCAGATATATCAAAATGCCAACTAGTTGTCTATACATGGTGGCATCCACCTCTTTAGTACTGTCGTCACTACTCAACTTTAAGTTTTTCTATAATGGTGTTGCTACTGATCTGCACTGCTCCATTCTGAACCTTTCTAGCAAGCTCCTGGCATACTTCCCTTGAGTAAGAAAAGTTTGTCTAGAATCTGTCCATACCTTCAATCCCAAGCAATAATGAAGGTTTCCGAGATCTTTCATCTCAAACACTTGTGACATCCGTTTTTTGATTTCTTTGATCAGATTGTTAGCATTCCCTGTTATGATCATGTCATCTACATACAAAGAAATCAAAATAATTTGCCTCTGTTTATTAAACTTGGTATACAGATTTGAATCATTCAAGCTCCTATGAAAGCCATGCTGTACAAAAAATAAGTCAATTTTCTCATACCACGACCTAGGTGCCTGTTTTAAACCATAAAGTGTCTTTTTCAATTTACACACAAGATGTTCTTGTCCCTTTTTCACAAAACCTTCAGGCTGTACTAAATAAATTTCTTCCTTCGGGTCACCATTCAGAAATGCAGACTTAACATCTAGCTGGTGTAGCTACCATTTGTGTTTTGTTTCTAAGGAAATTAGCATTCTAATGGCGTTTAATTTGGCCACATGAGCAAAGGTGTCATCGAAATCTATTCCTTCTTGCTGTGAGTAACCCTTTGCTACCAATCTAGCTTTAAGTTTCTCTATACTCCCATATGCATTTATTTTTAGTTTATATAGCCATTTGCATCCTATGGGGGTTTTACCTTCAGGAAATTCAACCAAATCCCAAGTATGCTTTCTGTTTATTGATTTTATTTCCTCATATATTGCAGCCCTCCATGCATCAGATTTACTTGCTTCCTCATAATTTGAAGGTTCTACAATGTTTAAAATCTTTGACATTAATGCATAGTCTCTCAATTTAGCAGGTAATCGAGTCTTCCTAATTGATCTCCTTGGTAGGGAAATTACCTCAACTCTGTCTATTTCAGCATTTTCTGGGCTTGCATCATCATTGATTACATTATTTGTTACTTATTCTTCTTGTTTTTTCTCCTGCTCTTCATCTTCCTTGCTGTTTTCTTCTATTAGCAATGGAATGTGGCAATCACTATTAGAATCCTCCTTTCCTTCTTCAACCTGTTCATGAAATATGACATCTCTGCTTGCACAAACCTTGTGAGTCACAAGATTAAATAACTTATATGCCTTGAACTCAGTGCCATATCCAAAAAATATACATTTTAGGGCTTTGGGATCTAACTTCTTCCTATCTGCCTTAGGTATATGAGCATAAGCTTATGACCCAAATATTCTTAAGTGACTCACTACTAGTTTGAATCCAAACAATGCTTCAAAAGGGGTTTTGAAGCCTAGACATTTAGTAGGACTCCTATTCTTTAAATACACAGCAGTGTTAATAGCTTCTACCCAAAGACCATTTGATAGACCCTTACCTTGAAGCATGCTCCTTGTGCACTCCACAAGAGTTCTGTTCTTCTGTTCTGCCACTTCATTCTACTGTGGAGTGTAGGGAACTGTAAACTGTTTCACAATCCCATGATGTTTGCAGAAATTCATGAACTCTCCCAACCTGTATTCTCCCCCTTGATCTGAGCAGAGAATTTTTATCCTTTTTCCTGTCTGGTTTTCTACTATGGATTTGAACTCTTTAAAATACTGAAAGGTTTCACTCTTTTTTCTCAGAAAGTATATCCATGAAAATATAGTGCAATCATCTATAAATAAGAGAAAGTAATATGATCCTCCTAATGACCTAGTTTGCATAGGTCTGCAGATGTCTGTATGCACCAGTTCTAAAATATCTCTTTCCTTTCTATTAACATGCAAAGGGAAATCTTCTCTATGCATTTTCCCTAATGCACATCCATCACAATCCAGCTTAACATTATGGAAAATAGAGAGTCCATCAACCATACCTTTTCTTTGAAGTAGGATGAGGTCTTGCAGATTAAGATGGTCGAATCTTTGATGCCAGAGATCTTCGGTTGTCAATCCGGCTGCAACCATTTCTTGCTGTGGCATACTCTTCACATCTAGTCTGTACAGGTTCCCCACGCGCACTCCTGTTGCAACTATTTCCATCTAGCTATCCTTAATAATGCAGGAGCATCAAGGGCGTTTTTTTTATTTTGTAAATATGTTAAAAGGGGGTGTGATAATTTTTAATATTTTATTAATTAATTTGAATAAAATAGGAGAATGTGAGGATTTTTGTAAATATCTTTTTATTTAATAAAAGGATATGAGAGAATTTAATTAGTTGAAGGATTTTAGGGATAAAGATCTATCCTTTAGGGATTTTGAGAGATTTAGGGGTTTGTTTAGAAATTGAAGGGATTGAGCATTTAATTAGTTCATTTTTAAAATTGTATAAATTCATCAAGCCTCAAAGGCAAGAGAAGGGGTGAGTGAGTGTGAGAGTGAGCAAGGGTTCTCCTTGGAAGCCTTCGGGCAGTTTGTAAAAGGGCTATAGATTTGCATATCTAGCCATGAATAGAAAGCTCTTTGTGAATGTTGTTTTTATATACATATGAGTATGCTGAATTCGATTATGTATGAACATGTTTGCGTTTAATAAATTTTGAGAGATGGTTTTGCACATGGTTGCAGAAATCAATATTATATAACATTGAAATTGTAGTGGTTAGTTGGAATAGTAAATCCGTGTGAATTAATGTGTGTTGAGACTCTACACATGAACTGAAGAATCGATGTTATTAATTGCCAGAGGAAAACTGGGTGTGTTGACTAAATCGATTGCTTTTCTATTTTGATTGGTAGTGAGGGCGCACGGTAGTCATAAAGCTACATGAAATTACATTGAAAGTCAATGCATAATTAAATATACATCGAGTGAAGTATGATCTAATCGAAGTAAACCGAGACAGAGTTCTATTTTAATATTAACGCAAAGTTCTGTTTTACCCATGTCAATTGAAACAGGTTTTTTTTACAAGACGTTCTACAAAGAAATGAAGGATCTATTGTGAGGCGGTGTTGAAGAAATTATGTTATAAAGTACCTGGAGTGAATTCTGAATGTGGATGCGTTGAATGTTAAAGTCCACGTGTAGCCTGGAGATGTATTGGTAAGTCGTGGGTTACTGGCTTTTGATTAAATCTGAACTTTATGAAATTGCCATAGTGAAGAATGTAGCGTGAAGCATGAAGGCGCAGGTTTGAATGGTTTTAAACTCAACAAAAGACATGCAGTTATTACAGAAATGGGAGATCGATTGAAGGAATAAGCATCTGCACCATTGGCTCTCCTACTTTATTTGTCTCTGTTCTGCATCAGAAGCAGAGGAAACATTTTTCTCTGAGAAGAAATCGTGGTATTTGGTAGCACATTGTATCTGCAAAGACAGTGATTGATATAAGTTGAGTTGAATGGTTCCATTGATAGGAATCGACATCAATTCTTAAGTCAATGTTGGGTTTAGCAATTTCCTTAGAATGAAGGTTAAATCCAATTGACATTTGCTATCAGAATTTGTTCCAGGCTTGGACACAAATAAATGATCTGTAAAGAGTGCATGTTGTAGTTGACTTGGAGGAAACACAGAGACATCCAGATGCAAACTCATGCCATGATGATAGCTTTTCAATAAACAGGTATGTTTTATGACAATGGTCTTTTGAAACAGATAAATCTCATGAGTCGAATAGTTCGATTGTTGAAGAATCTGAAGGGCGCAGTCTAGAATGAGTAAGATATAAGATATAAGCGTGAAAATGATTGCCAAACATAGTCTTATATATGGGCGCCTTTGTTTACGGAGGTTGTTTAAAAATCCGTGTTGTAAAACCATATATGCAGGTTGCTGAAATGAAAAACTTCGAGATGTTTTGTTAATAAACACTTTGAGCTGTTTGTTGTTTGAAATTTAGTTAGTGGGTAGACATATGAGGAATAAGCATCGAAGTTTAAAGGTAAGGGTGCACTCTTTAATTGAATCCAGCCAATATATTTTGAGATTGTTTATGGGAATGTCCGAAGAGTTTCAAGATTTGAATTTGGGATGAAAGGTTTTTATGTGAGATTGAAATGGTAGCAGGGCCGCATATTTTTATTGAGTTTTGATTTTAAACTCTCGTGTTATAAGAATGAAAGATGGGAGTTGGAATTGAATGAAATTTAATGGTAGAAGATTAAGATGCATTTGTATATTCAGATTGAAAAGCTTTGTTGTCTTGGAATTGGTTTAGATAGAAAGAATTTGAGTTATGAATTAGGTTTAATTCCAAGCATGGTTTTTATAAATCATGAGATTACAACATCATGAAACAAGCTTCCACAAATTTAAGTGTAAACTCTGGCGTGTATTGAGGTGTATGTTTTATATGCATGGTATGGAGGATCCTGGTATTTTCAGGCCTTGCCTGCGTCAATTTTGGTATCAGAGCCGGAATGCTCTGTTGAAATATTTATTTTCTGAATGATGACAAGAAGGTTTTGTTGAATTGAAATGTATTTTTGTTGAAAGGCTGAAAGGACGATCAGATTTCTAAATCTAATATGCAAACTACACAAGTGAACAGGATTGCATGGAGGAAAAGATCATGCAAGATCTTAAAGGTGAGATGATTTTTCTGATTTGAAATTTATGAATTGAAGTTTATGGTTGCAAAGAAGATGGCAGTGAACCTGGTATTTAGCTAAAGGCTAAATAAGGAGGACAATTGTAGTGTCCTGAAGAAGAAGGTGAGTTGAAGAGATAGCCTAGAGAGTGAGCAGAGGAGAGTGCTCAAAGAGGTTCCAGAAGCAGTGAACGAGTACTTACTAAAACACTGAGTGAGGAGGGCTTGGTGAGGTAAGTGGCAGCAGCAGAGATTGTTGTCGTAAAGGCTAGTACAACTTATGGTGAGTGAACAACTCATGGAGAAAGTGATCATGGAGGATCAAAGAAGAGGTTCAGAGAAATGCGACAGAGGTGAGATGACTGATGAAGTCAGAGAAAGAGAGATTGCAGTAATAAAGGTACAATTGCAGGTACTGGAAGAATGGCTGCAAGAGCAAGAAAATTAGAATAGAGGTTGGATCTTTCCACTGAAGAGAAAGAGAGTGATTTGGTGAAAATTGCAGAGGAAGATGAGGCAAATTGTGGTTGCCTTGTTGAAAAATGAGCTTAGAGTTCTTGAGCCAGAGTTGGAATTTAAAGATTCCACATGCAGATTTGTTCAGAGGGGAGTGCTTGAGGAAGCAGTCAAGACTGAAAAGTCTTGTGGTTTTAAAACTGATGAGTTGTGTGTGGTTGCAGGTACAGCACAGGGAGAGGAGCAAGCTTTAGAGTTTGTTCAGGAGAGAGAAGAGTTGAATCTGAAGGTTGTTTAGATTGATGATGAGATAGCAAGATCTCACAAGGGAATGAAGACAAAGGAAGCAAAAAATGGTGATGATGATATGCTTCAGCAATGCTACCGAGAAATTGCATTGCTAGAATATTTGTTGAAGAATTCGGAGTATGACAAGGAGATTGCAACAGATGAAAGAGTTCAGTACAGTGAACGAGTACAGAAAGATATCATGGAAGCAGATGATGTGAGAGAAAGACTGGTTGACAGTCTTGAGAATTCTTCAGAGAATTCTTTGGGTAAAGAGAATCAGCATACTGATGTGCTGATAGTGGAGGAGAATTCAGAACAGCATACTGAAGTGCTGGCAAAGGAGGACAAGGCACTGATGCCTTATAATTTTTGTTCTAACAAGTGTTTTGTGAATGCAGGTATTGTTGCAGAACATTTGACTCAGTTGAGTAGTCAAATGAAGGAAGAAGAAGTTTTCTGTTCCTGAAGATAAGAGGGCATGGATGATTGGGTGGCAGTCAGAACAGAAACAAGCATAGAAGCAAGAAGTCAGCAAGTGATAGTACAGATAGAGAAAATAAAAATTGAGCACGTCGTCTTAGCTCAGTAGACAGCTAGAAATCAACAGTCGGGAGATTTATTGGATCGAGATATTGAAAGTATCAGAAGACTAATGGCGAAAGAATCCCGGAAGAGACCAGCAGGAAGAAAGAAAAGGAAAGACAACAAGAGAAAGACAACGAAAGATTACAAGAGCAGAGCAAGTGGAGCCCTACAACACAAAATATGGAAGCCTGGAGAACAACAACAGATAACAATAGCAGTAAAGCAATTAACAAGCAAAGGAAGATTACAAAATAAAATTTGGGATCTAGGAGGAAATATCCAGACTTATGACCAGGTGGTTATGAATTTTCTTACATGGGGAGTCTGATGCAGGAGCATCAAGGGCATTTTTTTTATTTTGTAAATATGTTAAAACGGGGTGTGATAATATTTAATATTTTATTAATTAATTTGAATAAAATAGGAGAAGGTGAGGATTTTTGTAAATATCTTTTTATTTAATAAAAGGATATGAGAGAATTTAATTAGTTGAAGGATTTTAGGGATAAAGATCTATCCTTTAGGGATGTTGAGAGATTTAGGGGTTTGTTGAGAAATTGAAGGGATTGAGCATTTAATTAGTTCATTTTTAAAATTGTATAAATTCATCAAGCCTCAAAAGCATGAGAAGGGGTGAGTGAGTGTGAGAAGTGAGCAAGGGTTCTCCTTGGAAGCCTTCGGGCAGTTTGTAAAAGGGCCATAGATTTGCATATCTGGCCATGAATAGAAAGCTCTTTGTGAACGTTTGTTTTTATATACATATGAGTATGTTGAATTCGATTCTGTATGAACATGTTTGCGTTTAATAAATTTTGAGATATGGTTTTGCACATGGTTGCAGAAATAGATATTATATAACATTGAAATTGTAGTGGTTAGTTGGAATAATAAATCCATGTGAATTAATGTGTGTTGAGACTCTACACATGAACTCAAGAATCGATGTTATTAATTGCCAGAGGAAAACTGGGTGTGTTGAGTAAATCGATTGCTTTTCTATTTTGATTGGTAGTGAGGGCGCACGGTAGTCATAAAGCTGCATGAAATTACATTGAAAGTCAATGCAGAATTAAATATACATCAGGTGAAGTATGATGTAATCGAAGTAAACCGAGACAGAGTTCTGTTTTACCCATATTAAGGCAGAGTTTTGTTTTACCCATGTCAATTGAAACAACTTTTTTTACCAGACGTTCTACAAAGAAATGAAGGATCTACTGTGAGGCGGTGTTGAAGACATTATGTTATAAAGTACCTGGAGTGAATTCTAAATGTGGATGTGTTGAATGTTAAAGTCCACGTGTAGCCTGGAGATGTATTAGTAAGTCATGGGTTACTGGCTTTTGATTAAATCTGAACTTTATGAAATTGCCATAGTGGAGAATGTAGCGTGAAGCATGAAGGCACGGGTTTGAATGGTTTTAAACTCAACAAAAGGCATGCAGTTATTACAGAAATGGGAGATCGATTGAAGGAATAAGCATCTGTGCCATTGGCTCTCCTGCTTTATTTGTCTCTGTTCTGCATCAGAAGCAGAGGAAACGTTTTTCTCTGAGAAGAAATCATGGTATTTGGTAGCACATTGTATCTGCAAAGACATTGATTGATATAAGTTGAGTTGAATGGTTCCATTCATAGGAATCGACATCAATTCTTAAATCAATGTTGGGTTTAGCAATTGCCTTAGAATGAAAGTTAAATCCAATTGACATTTGCTATCAGAATTTGTTCCAGGTTTGGACGCAAATGAATGATCTGTAAAGAGTGCGTGTTGTAGTTGACTTGGAGGAAACGCAGAGACATCTAGATGCAAACTTATGCCATGATGACAACGTTTCAATAAACAGGTATGTTTTATGACAATAAACAGATAAATCTCATGAGTCGAATAGTTCGATTGTTGAAGAATCTGAAGGGCACAGTCTAGAATGAGTAAGATATAAGCTATAAGCATGAAAATGATTGCCAGACACAATCTTAATATATGGGCGCCTTTGTTTACGAAGGTTGTTTAAAAATCCGTGTTGTAAAACCATATATGCAGGTTGCTGAAATGAAAAACTTCAAGCTGTTTTGTTAATAAACAGTTCGAGCTGTTTGTTGTTTGAAATTTAGTTAGTGGGTAGACATATGAGGAATAAGCATCGAAGTTTAAAGGTAAGGGTGCACTCTTTAATTGAATCCAGCCACTATATTTTGAGATTGTTTATGGGAATGTCTTAAGAGTTTCAAGATTTGAATTTGGGATGAAAGGTTTTTATGTGAGATTGAAATGGTAGCAGGGCTGCATCTTTTTATTGAGTTTTGATTTTAAACTCTCGTGTTATAAGAATGAAAGATGGGAGTTGGAATTGAATGAAATTTAATGGTAGAAGATTAAGATGCATTTGTATATTCAGATTGAAAAGCTTTGTTGTCTTGGAATTGGTTTAGATAGAAAGAATTTGAGTTATGAATTAGGTTTAATTCCAATCATGGTTTTTATAAATCATGAGATTACAACATCATGAAACAAGCTTCCGCAAATTTAAGTGTAAACTCTGGCGTGTATTGAGGTGTATGTTTTATATGCATGGTATGGAGGATCCTGGTATTTGCAGGCCTTGCCTGCGTCAATTTTGGTATCAGAGTCGGAATGCTCTGTTGAAATATTTATTTTCTGAATGATGACAAGAAGGTTTTGTTGAATTGAAATGTATTTTTGTTGAAAGGCTGAAAGGACGATTAGATTTCTAAATCTAATATGCAAACTACACAAGTGAACAGGATTGCAGGGAGGAAAAGATCATGCAAGATCTTAAAGGTGAGATGATTTTTCTGATTTGAAATTTATGAATTGAAGTTTATGGTTGCAGAGAAGATGGCAGTGAACCTGGTATTTAGCTAAAGGCTAAATAAGGAGGAAAATTGTAGTGTCCTGAAGAAGAAGGTGAGTTGAAGAGATAGCCTAGAGAGTGAGCAGAGGAGAGTGCTCAAAGAGGTTCCAGAAGCAGTGAACGAGTACTTACCAAAACACTGAGTGAGGAGGGCTTGGTGAGGTAAGTGGCAGCAGAAGAGATTGTTGTCGTAAAGGCTAGTACAACTTATGGTGAGTGAACAACTCATGGAGAAAGTGATCATGGAGGATCAAAGAAGAGGTTCAGAGGAATGCGACAGGGGTGAGATGACTGATGAAGTCAGAGAAAGAGAGATTACAGTAATAAAGGTACAATTGCAGGTACTGGAAGAATGGCTGCAAGAGCAGGAAAATCAGAATAGAGGTTGGATCTTTCCACTGAAGAGAAAGAAAGTGATTTGGCGAAAATTGCAGAGGAAGTTGAGGCAAATTGTGGTTGCCTTGTTGAAAAAGGAACTTAGAGTTCTTGAGCCAGAGTTGGAATTTGAAGATTCCACATGCAGATTTGTTCAAAGGGGAGTGCTTGAGGAAGCATTCAAGACTGAAAAGTCTTGTGGTTTTAAAACTGATGAGTTGTGTGTGGTTGCAGGTACAGCACAGGGAGAGGAGCAAGCTTTAGAGTTTGTTCAGGAGAGAGAAGAGTTGAATCTGAAGGTTGTTTAGATTGATGCTGAGATAGCAAGATCTCACAAGGGAATGAAGACAGAGGAAGCAAAAAATGGTGATGATGATATGCTTCAGCAATGCTACCGAGAAATTGCATTGCCAGAATATTTGTTGAAGAATTCGGAGTATGACAAGGAGATTGCAGCAGATGAAAGAATTCAGTACAGTGAACGAGTACAGAAAGATATCATGGAAGCAGATGATGTGAGAGAAAGACTGGTTGACAGTCTTGAGAATTCTTCAGAGAATTCTTTGGGTAAAGAGAATCAGCATACTGATGTGCTGATAGTGGAGGAGAATTCAGAACAACATACTGAAGTGCTGGCAAAGGAGGACAAGGCACTGATGCCTTGTGATTTTTGTTCTAACAAGTGTTTTGTGAATGCAGGTATTGTTGCAGAACATTTGACTCAGTTGAGTAGTCAAATGAAGGAAGAAGAAGTTTTCTGTTCCAGAAGATAAGAGGGCATGGATGATTGGGTGGCAGTCAGAACAAAAACAAGCATAGAAGCAAGAAGTCAGTAAGTGACAATACAGATAGAGAAAATAAAAATTGAGCAAGTCGTCTTAACTCAGTAGACAGCTAGAAATCAACAGTCGGGAGATTTATTGGATCGAGATATTGAAAGTATCAGAAGACTAATGGCGAAAGAATCCCGGAAGAGACCAGCAGCAAGAAAGAAAAGGAAAGACAACAAGAGAAAGACAACGAAAGATTGCAAGAGCAGAGCAAGTGGAGCACTACAGCACAAAATATGGAAGCCTGGAGAACAATAGCAGATAACAATAGCAGTAAAGCAATTAACAAGCAAAGGAAGATTACAAAATAAAATTTGGGATCCAGGAGTAAATATCCAGACTTATGACCAGGTGGTCATGAATTTTCTTACATGGGGAGTCTGATGCAGGAGCATCAAGGGCGTTTTTTTTATTTTGTAAATATGTTAAAACGGGGTGTGATAATATTTAATATTTTATTAATTAATTTGAATAAAATAGGAGAAGGTGAGGATTTTCGTAAATATCTTTTTATTTAATAAAAGGATATGAGAGAATTTAATTAGTTGAAGGATTTTAGGGATAAAGATCTATCCTTTAGGGATGTTGAGAGATTTAGGGGTTTGTTGAGAAATTGAAGGGATTGAGCATTTAATTAGTTCATTTTTAAAATTGTATAAATTCATCAAGCCTCAAAGGCATGAGAAGGGGTGAGTGAGTGTGAGAAGTGAGCAAGGGTTCTCCTTGGAAGCCTTCGAGCAGTTTGTAAAAGGGCCATAGATTTGCATATCTGGCCATGAATAGAAAGCTCTTTGTGAATGTTTGTTTTTATATACATATGAGTATGTTGAATTCAATTCTGTATGAACATGTTTGCGTTTATTAAATTTTGAGATATGGTTTTGCACATGGTTGTAGAAATAGATATTATATAACATTGAAATTGTAGTGGTTAGTTGGAATAATAAATCCGTGTGAATTAATGTGTGTTGAGACTCTACACATGAACTGAAGAATCAATGTTATTAATTGCCAAAGGAAAATTGGGTGTGTTGAGTAAATCGATTGCTTTTCTATTTTGATTGGTAGTGAGGGCGCACGGTAGTCATAAAGCTGCATGAAATTACATTGAAAGTCAATGCAGAATTAAATATACATCAGGTGAAGTATGATGTAATCGAAGTAAACTGAGACAGAGTTCTGGTTTAATATTAACGCAGAGTTCTGTTTTACCCATGTCAATTGAAACAGGTTTTTTTTACCAGACGTTCTACAAAGAAATGAAGGATCTACTGTGAGGCGGTGTTGAAGAAATTATGTTATAAAGTACCTGGAGTGAATTCTGAATGTAGATGTGTTGAATGTTAAAGTCCACGTGTAGCCTGGAGATGTATTGGTAAGTCGTGGGTTACTGGCTTTTGATTAAATCTGAACTTTATGAAATTGTCATAGTGAAGAATGTAGCGTGAAGCATGAAGGCGCAGGTTTGAATGGTTTTAAACTCAACAAAGGGCATGCAGTTATTACAGAAATGGGAGATCGATTGAAGGAATAAGCATCTGCGCCATTGGCTCTCCTGCTTTATTTGTCTCTGTTCTGCATCAGAAGTAGAGGAAACGTTTTTCTCTGAGAAAAAATAGTGGTATTTGGTAGCACGTTGTATCTGCAAAGACAGTGATTGATATAAGTTGAGTTGAATGGTTCGATTCATAGGAATCGACATCAGTTCTTAAATCAATGTTGGGTTTAGCAATTGCCTTAGAATGAAAGTTAAATCCAATTGACATTTGCTATCAGAATTTGTTCCAGGTTTGGACGCAAATGAATGATCTGTAAAGAGTGCGTGTTGTAGTTGACTTGGAGGAAACGCAGAGACATCTAGATGCAAACTTATGCCATGATGACAACGTTTCAATAAACAGGTATGTTTTATGACAATAAACAGATAAATCTCATGAGTCGAATAGTTCGATTGTTGAAGAATCTGAAGGACGCAGTCTAGAATGAGTAAGATATAAGCTATAAGCATGAAAATGATTGCCAGACACAATCTTAATATATGGACGCCGTTGTTTATGGAGGTTGTTTAAAAATTCGTGTTGTAAAACCATATATGCAGGTTGCTAAAATGAAAAACTTCAAGCTGTTTTGTTAATAGACACTTCGAGCTGTTTGTTGTTTGAAATTTAGTTAGTGGGCAGACATATGAGGAATAAGCATCGAAGTTTAAAGGTAAGGGTGCACTCTTTAATTGAATCTAGCCACTATATTTTGAGATTGTTTATGGGAATGTCCGAAGAGTTTCAAGATTTGAATTTGGGATGAAAGTTTTTTTATGTGAGATTGAAATGGTAGCAGGGCCGCATCTTTTTATTGAGTGCTGATTTTAAACTCTCGCGTTATAAGAATGAAATATGGGAGTTGGAATTGAATGAAATTTATTGGTAGAAGATAAGATGCATTTGTATATTCATATTGCTAAGCTTTATTGTCTTGGAATTGGTTTAGATAGAAATAATTTGAGTTATGAATTGGGTTTAATTCCAAGCATGCTTTTTATAAATCATGAGATTACAACATCATGAAACAAGCTTCTGCAAATTTAAGTGTAAACTCTGGCGTGTATTGAGGTGTATGTTTTATATGCATGGTATGGAGGATCCTGGTATTTGCAGGCCTTGCCTACGTCACTTAATGACATAGTTAGTCTTAAAGAATTGAACTAGCATGTCCTGACAGCAATCATTGAGATAGAGACCAAATTTTTCTTAATTCCTCGAACATACAATACATTTTTAAGGTGTCTAATGTCACCGCTAGGTAACTTTACAGGAATGTCACCATATCCTTTGATCTCATGTCCACTATCATCTCCTAAATATATTTTCGACCCACATGAAGTTTCTTCAAGAAATTCGAACCAGTCCTTCTTACCAGTCATATGTGAGGATGCGCCAGAGTTGACATACCATATGTCGTCCTCATCTCCCTTTGAAGCTGAAAGGGCACAATCGACTATAAATAGTCAAAGTTCATGGCTATGGTCCTCTTATTTCTCAGCAAAGTAACCCTTATGTTTTCTCTGTTTGTTTCTCCCTTCGTCTGCCTGCCTCTTATAACTTTCCTTAATCTAATGACCAGGTTTTCCACAGTAAAAACATTTCTTGCTGGGAAAATTACTAGCAGACATACCTTTAAGTGGTCTCTTCTGAAATGTGTTGGCTCCTTTCTGCTACTGCTGTTGCGGTCGCTGATGCTGCTTCCATCTATACTGTCTCCATTTTGCCATCAGAGCAAGGTCATTGCTCTGAGTTTTCAAATTTTGTTGTTGCTCTTCTTCTTGTAGCAGAATCCTTGTCAATTCTTCAAATGTAGGGGCTTTCTCCCTTGCTGACAGCCCTTTAATAAACGTCTAGTATTCATCAGTCATTCTATTCAACGTGATCGTGATCAGATCTAAATCAGAAACTTTCTCTCTGATATCTCCCAATCTGTCCTTTAGGTCTTTGACTCTAGGAATGAATCCAGCAACAGACTCATTCTCCTCCATCTTCAATGCAAACAGCTTGCCTTTGAGTGACAAGACACGGTTTGTATTCTGCGTCTCGTATAGGTTTTTGATCGTCGTCCAAATGTCAGTGGCAAATTTACAGTCTCTAATATGTGGGATAACATTGTCCTTGACAGACATCTTCAATATGACTTTTGCTTTTGTCTCCCTTTTATCCCAATCTTGTTCTTGCGTAGCTGATCCTGATCTCAGCGCACTTCTTATAAAGATCGACCACGCATTTGCACTTTCAAGTAAAGTCTGCATCTTGAATTTCCAGTTGGAGAAATTTGATCCATCGAGTTTTCCAGACTCGTGGAGATACGATTCTATACTGTTATTCATATTGGACTGATAAAATTTCTGATCCTCTGATGAATAAGTCTATCCAACTAAACACTTTCAGGACACACTAAGAAAAAAATCACCACATGCCAGATCCGAACCTCTGTTTTGCTATAAAAAAAAAAATTGTACCTTCAATGAACCACTATCGGGCAAGTTCAATCTGCTGCCACCAAACACATCAGGAACTCCAATGCGCCTCCACCGGGCAAATCCGATCTGCTGTAACCCAACCAGATCAAGGACTCCAATGCGCCACCACCAAGCAAATCCGATCTGCTGCCACTGCACAGATCAGGAACTCCAATGCGCCACCACTGGGCAAATCCTATCTGCTGCCACCGAACAGATTAGGAACTTCAATGCACCACCATCAGGAAAATCCGATCTGCTGCCACCGAAGAGATCAAAAGTTTCAAAGTGCCACCACCGGGCAAGGCCGATTTGCCAAAAAATTGCAGATTTTTCAATGAGAAAGAGGCTGGTGCTCGTCGACAGCGAAAGATCCGCGCCAGAAACAAAATCGACGCGTCTTACGAAATTGGCGGGAGTAAGGCTAGATTTTCCGCGCCAATAGAACTTTCTAGCGCGCTTATCATCCTCAAGACCAACCCAAGTGGCGTGACTGTTCTTTAATAAACCACGCCAACCCTTCCTTTCACTCAAAAATGGTGCGACTGTTCGTGACGAAACCGCACCAACCCTTTCTTGTGCTCAGAGATGATCAATCATCTGAGACCTGTGCTTCAGGTGTTACTGCAGTCCACCTGATTCTATGAATGCTCTTATATACACCACCACCACTACAGTACTGTAATCAATGATGCATCCTAAAAAAAATTAAGGTTGTCCCTACTTTGTGCTCTGATACCAAGATAAAAATCAGACTTGAATTAAAAAAGGAGTTGTAGCTCACAGGTGGGTACTACACCTGGAGACTGCACTCAAACAAAGAGAACTCTCTCTGTACACTCTACATTCATCAAATGAGTAATTACATCATTAAATACATTACTAGAGATCAGGAAGTTGCAACTAAACTCCTAAACTCTAAGAACAAATCCTAAACTAAGAAGATACGTTACAACCTGTGTAACCATTTCTCTATTAATACAAAATAATATTAATTATTTTCAACTTAAAGCTCCAGAAAAACTTCTCACACTGATTTCAACCATGGTTAATAAAGCTTGGGAGAAACATTTTTTTGAAAAAATCCAACGAATATTAATACAAAATTGATAGTCATAAATTAGCTAGCAATCACCTTTTGCATCTTCCCCCGTGGACAGTTTCTCGTTTTATATTTTTTTCTTCGTTGGAAGAGTGTCTAGAATTGAAATGTATACCACGTGCCCGTCGATGCCTAAACGAGCACGGTCGTTAAGATTTCTCTGAAGCGCTGGTCTGGAAAGAGGTGCACGGCCCATATTTCAACCCAATCGACTGTGTCCGGTAATTTCTCGTTTGTCCTCCTCTCTCCGACTCTGTAGAATGCTCTCACGCCATGAAGTTTTGTATAGATTATGGATTTTGAACCACGTTTTAAACATGAATTCTCATATGGGCTGCTCGCATCCAGGTCTAGATTATGGACTTTGAACCACGTTTTAAACATGAATTCTCATATGGGCTGGTCGCATACAGGTCTACTTAGGGCGTAGGATCCTAGGGTTCTGGTTTCGTAATTCAGCCCTAACTAACTCATAATTTGGCAGCCACCAAGTGCTATCCGGTGCCGTTGAAGTTAGGTGTTTAAAAAGACATAATTCTGGGGTTAAAATTTATGTTAACCCTATCTGCAAAGGTATAATATTTGACAAGTAGAAATAGAAGTAAAAGTAGTGCTAGCAGATACGTTCACCTAATTGCTTAACCAGAAGAAAGTTGAAAAAGGGTGGGTCACAAAAGAGACTTTCAGGGAGTTGAGTATTTATCCCTCTGAGTCAATAGGTGGAAGAATGTGCGATGCTGGTGGGGATAGCATGGCCTACTCTACAATGTGCTCTCATTCTTTCCTCTGGACGGAGGCACGTATGGGTTGTGATTGACATCTCAATACAATATCTCCATCGATGCCAAACTACTGCTCTATAAGAAGGAAGGCCTGTCATTCCAATGCTGCATAAGAGACAGGGAGAGCTGATGCATTTATCACTTCTGCCGGCCACCTATTCATAACTGCTCTCTTATTCTTGCTGAAGCTACTTGGAATGCTGTAATTGCAATTCATAATTTTCACATTTTCTATTGTGTTTCGTCTCTTGAGACAGTTTAGAGCTGCATCACATTTCCCTTTCTATAACAAGACATTTTCGATTATTCTTCATTGTGAATATAGAGGGCCAATTGTGAGTAGAGTTAGTGAATATGGAGGGTACTAAGACGAAGAATCACAGTATTTTGAGCTGCATGCTCTTCATCGGAATCCTCTGTATCCATGGGGGGGTGGCAGCAAAGCCATTTAGATTTAGATCCTTGCTTGCAGACATTTCGAGAGAAGCAGAGCCTACCATTGCTAATACCACTACTGTGGAAAATGATTCAGAGAGCGTGGTGCAGATGGTTGAAAGGTAAATTCAATCTGTTTAAGTGCATTAATTTTGGTTAATAACGTTTGAAGGTTTGTGCATGAATTTTGATTTATTTCTGCTTTTCCAGAAGTATTAACGAGAGCATAACAAGGCGGGAGCTGGGGTATCTGTCATGCGGAACAGGTAACCCCATTGATGATTGCTGGCGTTGCGACCCAAACTGGGAGAGCAACAGGCAACGCCTGGCAGACTGCGGCATTGGATTCGGCAGGAATGCCATTGGAGGCAAGAACGGGAGCTTTTACTTGGTCACGGATCACAACGATTATGATGCTGTGAATCCAAGACCCGGCACTCTGCGTCACGCCGTGATTCAAACAGAGCCCCTGTGGATTATTTTCCAGAGTGACATGGTCATCCAACTGAAGGAGGAGCTGATCATGAACAGTTACAAGACAATAGACGGAAGGGGTGTGAACGTCCACATAGCAAACGGTCCGTGTATCACCATTCAGAATGTGAGTCACATCATCATCCATGGGATTCACGTTCACGACTGTAAACCTGCTGGAAATGCTATGGTCAGGGATTCTCCCACGCATTACGGGTGGAGAACCATGTGCGATGGAGATGGCATCTCCATCTTCGAAGGAAGCCATATTTGGGTGGATCATGTCTCCTTGTCCAAATGTACAGACGGTCTCATTGATGCCATCATGGGATCCACGGCTATTACCATCTCAAACAACCATCTCACTCAGCACAACAAGGTACCTAGTCATATCAACGAATTTGAATAAGAGTCTGTATAACTTTGAAGCAGATTGCAGTTGAACCCCAACAAAAGAAATTTTAGTTCAAATAATGCAAAAATGTGTCATTTCAATTCATTCTATTTTCCATTGAGATCTTATTCAACAATTATAACAATTGCTCTGTTTTTGTGTTAACATGGCAGGTGATGTTGTTGGGTCATAGTGATAGCTATACTCCAGATGTTAACATGCAGGTGACTATTGCATACAACCATTTTGGAGAAGGTCTTGTGCAGAGAATGCCCAGGTAAATAAATCCTCCATTTCCTCCATTAATCCACTGTTGAAGTTCTCTTACCAAGAAATGAATATCTATAAATGCTTGTATTGCCAAGAAATGAATGCCGATATATATAAATGGATGAATGGATGCAGGTGCAGGCATGGATACTTCCATGTGGTGAACAATGATTACACTCACTGGGAAATGTATGCAATTGGGGGGAGTGCAAATCCCACAATCAACAGTCAAGGGAATAGATTCTTGGCACCTGTAGATTCTTCTTCGAAAGAGGTAACAAAGCGGATAAACAAGGACTATAATCAATGGAAGGATTGGAACTGGAGATCAAAAGGAGATATGATGCTCAACGGTGCATATTTCACTCCATCAGGAGCGGGGGCGTCTTCGGCGTATTTAAAGGCATCCAGTCTAGAAGCGAGGCCTTCAACGCTCGTTGGGCCACTCACCCAGAATGCAGGCGTACTCTCCTGCAAGAAAGGAACTCGCTGCTAACCAAGGTTGTCCACCCACCAATTTCAGGAACTCGCTGCTAGCCAAGGTTGTCCACCCACCAAGTTCAAGTTCAACGACCTGTGAAATGGGGACTAATTATTACTTTGGCAATTAAGATTTATCTCATGATTGCCATACGCATGTTTCTGGATATAAGGTACCTCTATTTCGTTGGAGAGCCGCATTTTCTTTGGTGGTTAGCAACTTAGCCCTTACTCGTTCTCCTCAGCAACCAGAAAATGCAGGAAAATAATTTTAGAATGAATACTTTATTAGATTATATTATGCTACCACTTTTAATAAACAAATAAATGAAAAAGTGGTGTGATTAAGGTTTGGAATTAAAGTGACTTTCTAATCTTGTTCGTGAGACGAATTTTTCAATAATGAATTCTCAAATTAAATTTAAATACACTTACTCAAAAGAGAAAAAATATTTGTGTTTAATTTATGGTTTTAAATTTATATAATCATGAGACATTCTTAAAAAAGACAAATAAATTTCTTCCCTAATATGATATCAACATTGACTTATAATCAAACTATCGAGACACAATATACACCAAACATTTTGATTAATAAACGGAATATGCGAATTGTTGATGGTAAACCACACGGGATAATGATTCAAAGAGATAATGTCATCATAATGTTGTTGCATAGTGTTGACATAGCTACCTAAACAAACAGTGTGTCTTGACTAACTCTTTCCCAAAGAACTAAACTTGAATCAAAATAAAAGGAGAACAAAGAGAAATAAGTCAATGATAGGTGGGGCTCTTACTCTATGGATGGTATAATGAAGACATGATTTTTATTATGATTTTGTTTGACAAACATGTACTGAGGTCTGAGGTCTGTGTTAGCATAAAGAAGCATTAAGTCTCAAATTTGCCTTGTGAAAGACTTGATGTCATGAAGGTATGTGTTTTTTTCTTTCAAATATCTCATGTTGATGAATAATTTGGTAGGAATTGTTTTGATGAGGTCCCTTATTCTATTAAATAAGTTTTTTCTATTAACTTTGGTTTGGATGTATTAAAAGATGAAAGGAGTCTTGTAAAAGTTTGGGTAACAACATACCTCGATCTCAAATTTTACAACCTAAGCCTATCCCTATTATCACAAAGATTTCATCATGTCATAGTATATCCACCGATATACATTGATGTTCACGACAAGCCGATATATATTACAAGTTCATAGTATATCAATGTAGGCACATGGGCTTATTGCTACAGTGTTGCGATAGTGTCGTGGACATATGTATATTGGACTAACCTAAGTTTATGTTGCTAACGTGCATGCAGTATAGCCAATTATATGGAACAATATGATTAAATCTGGCTATAATCTACATATGGTAGAAATATGTAACAATATGATTAAATTCAGCTATATCCACATATGCTAGATATGTTTGAGTTTTTGATCTGAAATTAGACACCTAGCTTTTGCTTTATTTTCAATTTATACTTCTAAGATTTTGTGCATTAAGGCTTGAATCCAATTTGAAAATTCAATACCATTAATTTCACTTAAGTGTTTTTAATTATTATTTGATTCATATTAATAAGTTTACTTGCATAAATAAAGAGCATAGGTAATGATCAAAATACAATGGGATCAAAAGAAATAAATTGGTAACAGAGTTCACCTATCTTGCGCTATGTCTCCGGGTTTGCTTAACTATGAATCATTTCATTATCTCTCCTTCAAAGAGATGCTCTTCTTTGTCAATGCAAAAGGACTAAACCTTCACATCATGTGGCAATGTCTATGCTTCAAAGAGAAGTTATCTTTTGACAAAAGAATAGCTCACAAGTTCTTCTGCTCATGCCTTATATGCGCTCGACACACAAGCTTTATTTCATGCTCCACGTACAAAACACATAGTTGCAAACAACAACTTTACATAAGTTCCACACTTAAAGAAGACATACACTTATTGAAACTACACATACTGTAGAGAAACATAACTCAAAGGATTATTCTAAGCATGTAAAACAAGTTTAAAAACTCCCTTTAAACTTTCCACTAAGAATGCAACAGTAAATTCCCAATTTCCCATGCTTGGGCGCAAAGAGAATGATCTTCATTGAAAAGGAAGACAACTCATGATTGAATTTTTGTTCTGCTTCTTAGAAGGATTTTCAAACATCACAAATGAATTCCTCTCAAAAAATAGATGCTTTTGAGTATAAAATCGACTATGATTTGAGCAAGCCCTCCTAGTTGCCCACTTGAAATTCCATCTTGGTTTTTCTGTAGAATAAAAGGTACATCCTATTGGAAACAATGCTAATATTGAGAGGTGACATGAATAAATATTAAGGATAATTTAATTTTTTACGCCAATTTATCTTTACTCATTCAAACTTGGCATTCACTATGAGAGTACTCATTAACAAATCATAAAAACAATTATATGAGTCAACACAAGCACATACACTATGAGCAACATACACATGAACTCTAAGATTTAATGTTGAAACCCTTTTCGGAGAAAAACCACCAAATATTGTTGTCTTTATAATGATGTAAATAAGAAAACCTACTCTATTACATCAAATTTTGTTTGTGAGCCACCACTCATAGAAAGCACCAACTCCCCTTGAATTTTTTCTAGCACCCACTAGCAAGAAGCACCAACTCCTTCCTTTTGTAGACACCCAGTCAGCTTACGAGAAGCACCATGTGAAGCACCAACTTCACAGATTTTTGCAAGCACCAACTTGCATCTCCTTGGACTTACATAAGCACCAATTTGTAGGAGGCACCAACCCCCAAGCTTTCTTTAGACACCCACTAGAGATGGAATCACCAACTTCCTGTATGCAAGCTCTAACCCACACTCAATAAAGAAACTAATGCTAATTATAGATGGCAACCAATTTGCCTGATATCAGCTATGTTCTCCTCTACAACCTTCAACATTTAGCCTTCTATTCTGCTCAACAACAGTTACTCATACACAACCCTCTATGCATTGTCTCCACTCTACAACAATATACTTATGTTCTCGGCCCTCTTTTATTCCACAGGCTCTCTCGAACTCACATAGCAACACCAACACACTCAACCTCTTTCCTCTGCAACATAGGCACACACAACCTCAATCTATATCCCAAGCTCACTTGGCCTCTTCTAAGCTACACTCACACACCCAAAGCTCTCCACACAACACTCTCAACAATGTTGTTGTTCTCTAGTTTCTCCATTGCAATCCTTGGTTTTGTTCCATTGTTCCACATTGATCGATGTTCTCTCTACAGTCAATCACACTTTGTCCAAGAGTGTACTCATCATGGCTCTCAATGATGTTGCTACATCAAATTTCCTAGTCACTACAATTGCATTAAACATAAGAATGGGTAGTTAAGTTTTCATCCATACTGAGAATTAAATCTCACTCAAACTATAGACTCGAGGAGTTCTTCAATTAAACTTTGCCCGCACACACAACATGGCTCTCCATTCCAATTTTGTTTCTCATTAATTCTTCCTTGCATGAGGGAAAATCATGGATGGCTAATTCTATTTCTGATCAGCCTCATGGTCCTTGTTACCTTGAACCAGAGCTCTCAACAATTGCATTGAATCAAATTCTCACATCATAGTTGCCGACTCATTTAATGCATTTTAACCATCCTGTAGAGGTCCTCCAAATATGGCACAAGTGCCAAGCATAGCCAAACATGCAAAAACGTTGCCAAATATAACTCCATGACCCTTTTTATCATAGCCCCTCTCATGTTGGCACTTAGCCTCTTTTCCGCCATAGCGCCACTACCTATGACTATCAGCTAAGCCTATAGGTACTAAGATGTTCTACACCCTTCATGGGATGAATTCCCTTTGTTATTTTCTTTGCACCCTTGGTCTTTACCTATTGCATATCAATTAATCTGGCACTTAGCTTGTAGCTCCGAAGTCCCTATGCTTTCACATGCTTTCTCATTAAAGTCCTCTAGGCTCTTCTTAGCAGGCTTAGCTATCCCGTAACATCCACCTTGCACTTTCACTAGACAATCAAAGGCCCTTCCAGATGAGTTGTCTAACCGACATGTCTTATCACTTACTTCCTAGCGCGTTCCCTTTGCGCTTCCTTAACAAACTTCCAGGTTCTTCTTAGTGGGCTTAGCTATACCATCGGGTCCTCCCACTCTTTTCTCATTGGTCATTGCTTGTGTGGTTGGTCATAGATTTGTCCCGACACTATCCTCTTGGGAAAAAAATTGATCACCTATTTATTTCCACCAAGCTGATCCTTGTGGGCTTATGCATCCCATGGGGTCCACTCAACACAATTTTCATTGGCCCATGCTCTGACATGGCCACGTTTGCCTAACGCCCAAACAAGTCGTTGTTTCCTCTATACACACTGCTCAAACCTTCGGGGCCTTAACCTATCGGATGATGTCATGCTTATGTCATCAACCCCATGTTGTGCCTCATGAGTGGTGATATGTGTCACCCGGATTTTGCCCATTAAGCCTCTCAAAAATGTTAAATTTTCCTATCACGTGTCCCTCATACAACTACATCATGCTAATGTCATCTTCCACCATCATCTCCTTAGAGCCAATTAAATACTACCACTTGTTCATATCAAACAGGAGAGAGAAAGGGTCCTCGAAACCTTTGTTGGTCAAAATACCACCAGGTTTAGGAACCCAACCTTGACACCACTCCATTGCGATTTGTGGTATTAGTGAGAGTGGTCTTGAGGTAGTTCTTTGTTGTTGATATATGTGATTGACAGTATGGGAAAACAACTCCCCATGCCTCGAGGCTTGACAAGACTTCCATCTATATGGAAGTCAGAATCCCGCCATGTGGCCTAAAGCCTATCTCCTAGTGCTTAACCTTGTGGTCCCCTTTGCAAACTATCTGGGTACATCAGTCGAGGTAACTTCGTTTAGTGGGCTCCACTTGAGCCAATCGAAAAGGCTTTTGCTGCTCTACTAGTGCTCCTTGTCATCCCATTTAATTACATCCCGACACTTTAACTTGTGCACCCTTTACAAACTGTCAGGGTACATCTATCGGGGTGACTATCTTGGGTGGGCTCCATCTGTCATCCTACACAACTACTTCCCGTTGCTTTTTTGTCGTGCGATGTCTACCCGATGCTTCCATCCCAACCTCCTCCTTTGGGCACTCAATAAAACTTCCAAGAAAACCCACCAAGATTGCATGTTAAGTAGGTCGTTCATTGGTCAATGAGAATTGTCTTTGCTTCTTTGCTATCCATGCCATGTCCACCCAACTCTCTTTTAGCGACTCCCCCAAAAGGCTTTGCCAACTATTTCTAACTACCAAACTTGGTCACCACTTTGACCTAAGTCCACTTTTATTTCTGCCATCTAACTTTGGGGCACCTCCACTTTGACTCACAATAAGTTGTGGCCCAGGAGGCCATTTTCAAACTTCAATATACTGTTAGAAAGCTCTTTCTGAGAATTATCCAACTGTGCAATGTCTAAGAGTATCTAAGTGTTGGGTTGTGTTATATTCTTTCCACGACTAACCTATGTAGTGAACCAGGGGGTTAGAGGGGGGGCAGAGCCCCCCTTCATTGCGCTGATTGCGCAGCGGGGGGGTGGCAACCCCCCCTATCCAGGGGGTTTGAGGGGGGTAGGTAGCCCACCTCTACAGGGTCTAGGGCAACACCCTAGGAAAAAAAATTTTGGACTCTATATTAGGTTGGGCAAACCTACCTATGGTTTTCGATCCATGGTTTTGGACGCGATGGTTTTCTGTCCATGGTATTGGATGCTTCGGCATGTATAAATATGTATTGTAACATTGAAAGGAACATAATGAAAAATCAAGATGGTAGTCCCAGTTTTGGGATCCAAGGGAAAATCTCTGTGCATATGTGTTTTATGTGTTATGCTCTTGCATTTTTATATTTCCTATGATTTAGAATTCGTATGCAGGTAATTTCTGTATGGGGTTAAAACCTACATTTGGTATCAGAGATGCTTTGGCTTCAAGGGAACGCCTTTGTTGCTGAGGGATTTCGCTCGGGCCTATGGTAGACCCTGTTCAGTGGGAGATCTGCGAGATCGATTCTGGTGGTGAAAGAAGATGGCGAGCAACAGAAAGATAGAGATTAAGAAGTTCAATGGTCAGATTTTTGAGTTGTGGAAACTCAAGATGGAGGATCTGTTGGTGGATAAAGATCAGTGGATCGCAGTAGATCCGGTACTAAACCAATGGGAGTGACCGATGAAGAATGGAAGAAGTTGGATCGGAAGGCAAAGAGCACAATACGATTGTGTGTCTCAGATTCAGTATTGTTGAATGTATCAGGGGAATCTACGGCGAAGGCTTTATGGGACAAGTTAGGGACTTTGTACCAATCTAAGTCTCTGGTGAATAAACTGTTCCTGCAGAAAAAGCTGTATAACCTGAGGATGAAAGATGGAGACTAGGTGACAGAGCATTTGAATGCGTTTAATACTGTGGTAAGTCAGTTATCATTTGTTGATATTAAATTTCAGATGAATATAAGTGCATCAGTTTGTTGTGTTCTCTACCAGATTCATGGGATAGTCTGGTTATTGCAATAGGTAGCAATGCAACTGCTTTGTAGTTTGATGAAATAGTCTCAGCCTTG